>VYZP01047778.1:0-101107 GCA_013400635.1 Hypocryptadius cinnamomeus | reverse complement strand
TTTTTTTTTTTTTTTTTTTTGTCCCAAAGCTATAAATACACAGCAGCAGCTGTAACTTGTTGCTGAAATGTGCTTTATAGATCTGTTCTGGCACAATGCTTGTTTTACTGGGTTCAAATTTGATATTGGGAGTTCTGATTTTTACGTCTTTAATGGTCCTGCTGGCTTTGTGCTGCTTGTTGCTGTGCCCTGGTGAGGTTGGAAGTTCTAAAAGCTCATAAAAAAAGGTAACACATGCTCAAAGACCCATTTAGTTATTAAATAGTGAAAAAAAAAAAAGCTGTTATCTTTTTAAAGCAGTGCATATTTCATGTTTATTCACTGATTTAATGTAAGGTCTTTGGCAAATCACAGAATCATTAAATTTGCCTTTTTTTCCCTGTCTTTGGGACACTGATTTCTCGCTGGACATCTGTCATAAGGTTTGAGGGTTTTGCATGGAAGAAAATTCTCTTTCACCTCAAAAAGAGGGAACACAGGTTGGATATGACCTAGTAATCAGCATGGAAAAAAATTCAAGGATTTTTTGGCCAGTCAGTCCTATGTCCAACCAATAATTTTGGGAAATTACAGGTCTGAGAGGTGCACAGGTGTTAGTTCATAATTTAATATATCACTAAAATCTATAAACCATGTGAGCCAACACTCACCCACCCACTTGAGCTGCTCGAGCTTCGAATCGGACACAAAATTTATAGCAACGCATTTATAATTCCCCATTATTATAAATAAATTGCCCTTTATTGCAAATAAATCACCCTTCTTCACCCCAAAAGCTGTTCCTAGGACATGGCCTGGAGAGGGACATTCCAGAGTGCCCTGACACCCATTCCCAACAATCCCAGCAGTTATTTTTCTAATGAGCAATGACTCCAACATTAAGAAAATCAATTAATCTTCTGTGGGCTCTTTCAAATGAATCCTCATATTATCTGGCTATGCCCTCAGCCGGGATAGTTTAGAAAATACCAGCTCCTATCTTATCTTGTCACTTCTTACGCTGATGGGGGGGAAAAATAATGGCTGCGAGAGCCACAGGGGAGGATAATTAGTAAAATCAAGTGACTCGCTGTTTGTTTGCCTGGCAAAATGAACTTTTACCCCTCCACAGCCACTCCTCCCCCCAGTTTTCACCATCTTATCATCCAGCATTTGACATGACAGGTTAATGAGGAAACCCCCAAATTGGGCTTCTGCAGCTAATTGTGCCCGTGGTGGCTCTGGGCTGGGAGGGCTCCATGAGCCCCAGGAAATTCGAGCTCTCAGGGGAATGAAGAGGCTGAAAACTTATAGAAACACTCAACACAGACACTGAATTTCTGAATTTATTATTGCTTTGAATTCTGGGGGAATAAATCTGCAGATTTTACAAGGTCCTGACCTGAAGAGCAGTTTTGATTTCTTCTCTTTTCATGCACTTCATAATTATTTTTTAAGGTGACTGAAGCATCCCCCCAGTATTCTCCACAGTGCACTCCTTCAGAAAATGTAATTTTTAGACAAAAATGCAAAAATTTGGACAACTGAAGACAAACTCTTGCTATGGGTGTGAAAGAGAAGCACATGGTGGGCTCTCCCTGATAATTATCCAGTGGTGCATGAAGAGGTGTCCCTGTGCTTGACATCACCCTCTGCTACCTCCCAGCTTCTCCCAGAGCTTGGGATCTCTGCATTTAACTGACATTTCCAGGGAGGGTGCTTTCAGGGCATTAATTTTTTCAGTGATTAGTAGGGATGATGCAAAATTTGGGGCTGTATTGCTGGGTTTTGGGGGTTTTTTGCTGGTTGGACTCAAAAGTGAAATGTCATTGATGAGTGAGATATGGCCCAACCCTTCTGCTCTCAGCAGGGAATCCCACCCTCACTGACACAATATTTTGTCCCCATCATATTTATTCCTTCTCTTCTCCCTCTCTGCCCGCCTGCCAGCATCTCTGCATGCTGAGACCACCACAAAATGAGATCTTCCCACTGAAATTTTATGCCAACAGAAAAACCAGCTCCTGTCCCACACAGGGAAACACTGAAGTCGTCAATGACTCAGGAACATGGAGGTGACTGAGGAAAAATCACTTTCTCCCACTGCCTTTCTCCATGGAAAAGCTGATACCATTAAATGGCCATTTTTTGGTAATATCCCATTCAGAAAAGCTGCTGCTCAGATTTTTGTCCAGAAATCTTCACTTTCATACTGTGTGAGGTTATTCCATGGCGTCCACCCCAATCCCATGGCCAGTGCATAGGGCCAAACTCTCAGAACAAACCCCTCAGCCCATTTCTGCATCGAATTTCATTCCCAGTCCCTGGATTTATTGACATTATAATGGGCAGCCCACACAAACTGCAGCCACGGGGCCAATTAACGGCACAGACAACTCCAGACATTTGAGAAGTTGCTAAATTGGGTCTTGAAAACGATCTCAGTTTTCTCCCTGTAAAAGGATCTCGCCCTGTCATCGTGTATTAAACTGGAAAAGCTTCACGTTGGAGAGCAGCACAAACTCATATCCTGATAAGGCCTCACATCATATTTCAACAGATCCTATCTCCTGTGGCTTCAGTTCTTATCTGCCATGGGAATCTGAGGGGGGTTTGCTGAGGGAAAAGTTGCTGTGGGCGCTGTAAGAAATTTATTGGTGTGTTTTATTTACGTTTTCTGCCAATAATTGATGTCAGGTTTCCAAGCCAGTGCTGCTGAGTAGACCCTTCCCAAGGAGGGAATGGAATGGGACCTCAGAGCTCACCTCAACCACCAGCTCTGAGATAACACAGATTTAAAAGCAATATTAGAGTCCTGTTCCCAAACAAGATCCAAGTGTTGGATTCAATGATCTTGGAGGTCATTTCCAGCCATAACAATTCCATAATTCCATGGCTGTGTTCATAAATCTGGCCATCAGTCAATCATTAACATGAAGTCCACCCCAGCAAGCACTTAATATGATTTTTCATAAACACAACAGCAAAATTACCTCAGCCGTGCTTTTCCTCCCAAATTCCAACACGGAGACTCAAATTGACCGAAACATTTGGAAAAAGTTGTGTTGATTTCTCTGAATTGTTCTCCCCATCAAAAGCCTTTTGAAGGTCACCACCTTCTTTTTGACATTCATGGAAGCATTGCAGATAATGCCATGGATTCCTTTATTTTAAAAAAGTTCAAAGGTCCATTAAGGCCTTCCATGCCATACAAAAGGCTCAATCCAACGGAAACCATTTTTCTCCCCCAATTGTTTGGAGCGGCAAGAGAACCAAACAATCTGTTATTCACACAGATCTACCCAGGAACGTGTTTCCCGTGCCCAAGACGTCCATTTAACAAAAATAACTTTCCACTGGGCTGCTTGGAAACATTAAATTTGTCCATAAGCAAGAGTTTTATGCGAAAATCTGGCTAATATTTGTAGGAATCTGTGGTCGGTGAGAGTTGAGATCACGGGGTACAGAAGAAAGTGCGTTGTCTGAAATTCTAGTCCATATTTTGTACCTTAAGCTCATGGCTTCCATATGATGGTGTCGAAAAATACACTAAAATAACAGAATTGGTGTGGGCTGACAGTTTTTCTTGTGCAATTGTCCAGTTTTAAACCAAATCTTTGCTTTCCCACCATGATTTTGGAAAACAATGTCTTTCGGCGCTTTTGAAGGGACCTGCCTTGAACGGAGCTCGCTGTTCCCCCATCTCGGCTGTCCAAGCTGCCCTATGTAATACCAATGTTATTTCCTTGATATTATAAATAGGATTTGGGTTGAATATGAATAAACTCATACCCCTTGGTATGCTTTGTAACTCTAATCAGCGTTTTCCTGCGAAAAGAAAAGGGAAAAAAAAAATAAAAAGGAGGAATGTTTATGTGGAAAATAAAGAGGTGCTAATTTTATCTTGTGAAAGTGGATATCTCCTTACGTCCCTCCAACTTCGAGGAAGATAACCAGAATGTATTATATCATCTAAATCCAGCATCCTAGGAGATCAAACGGAATAATGTACACATCTGCCAGGGCTGATTGAAGTATTGCTGGTGCTCACTTCCGCTTCGCTAAGTATGTGTTTCATTGATAGACGGAATTTGCCACCACCATGAAAGAAACTCCAAGTCCTCTGTTTGTGCCAGTTGATTTCTGTGATATCTCGGAGGCTTTTAAAATAGGGCTCCAAAATAGATGTGCCCTTGTCACCCCTGTGTTTAAGCTCTCTCCAACAGGAAATGGCACGGGTTCAAATTTTTTTCTGCTGGAAGTCACATGGAGATAGATAAGAATCATGTCTTGTCTATGACTAAGCATTGACATTTAAATGTTTAAATTATAGTCAAAATGATCCATGGTGAACCCACCTGAGACTATTTTTCTTTGTCTCAAGTCCTACTTTCGAGCCTCTTGAAAGGGAAGGTGGAGCTCTCGGGGTTGTGACATGACCATGTTATGGGAAGGAAATGGAAGTTTGCTTTATTGTTGGTCTTCAAAGATGGTTTTGCTACCGTGCACCACATCATCTCCACCAGTTTATCCCTGGCTTCTCCATCCTCAGGATAGTTGGTTTAAAGCACCAGGTTTAAAAGGCAGGATGGATGAAAAAGGCTTTCGCTTTGCCAAATCCCAGATGTCGGCTTCAACACGCCTGGAAAAAAAAAATATATTAAAAAAAAAATGAGTGGTATTTCCTTGGAACTGCTGTTTCTTCTAGAGGCAGAGGGCAGCTGGAGGGGTGAGGAGGGCTGGGATGTTTATGAAGTGTGCAGGGAATTTGGAAGGAAGCTCACTGAAGGAGGACAGATGGTTGGGGGAGCTGGCAGCATGACACTGAGCCTTTCACTTCTGGGTCGCCTGGTTCAAGCACAGCCTTGGTCAAGGATGGCACAGAGCCATCTCCAGCAAGAGGCTCTTCCATGAGAAACGTGGCTGGTGGAGAGCAGCTCCTCGCTGGATGGAGGAGAGGAACAGTGTTTTTTATTCCTGATCCATTGTGGAGAGGCTTGGGAAATGTGAGGGATGTGCAGCGGGGACTGGTTTGGTGGCATGGACTCAGTGACATTGTCCAGGCATCAGCTCTCTCCAAGTCAAGCACAGGGATCCCCATGGGATGCAGACATTACTGGGGGTAGGAGGAAGCATCCCCAGAAAGGAGGATGTTTGTCCACCTGCTAGCACCAGCTTCAGATCCCAGAAAGGAAAATTTCCTATTATTTCTGTTTAATTCCTAACACTATTCCCATCTTCCCCAGGTGGACTCATGGAGCAGCATCTCTTTTTATTCCTGGAAAACAAGGAATCTCTTTTGTACACTCAGATCCAACCTCACTGGAACTGTGGCCTCATGGAAACATTCCTGGTGTGTTGGGAGATTACTCCATGTTTTAGCCTCGCTTTACTGTTATTCTTTAATTTCACTCTAAAATACCCAAGGTTTTCAGGAATTTGGACTTTTAAGCTGCAAAATAATTTTTCTGATCACTCTTGGAATTTAGTAAGTGCATAAGGAAAAGGAAAAGGAAAAGGAAAAGGAAAAATTCCTTGATTAGGAATATTTCCAGATCTTAAAGCAAAAATCTTTGATTGCAGAAGACCTCTCTTTTTTTGCATAAACATTATTCCTATGCATCCATTAGGATTTTACCATCTCAGCTTCAGAAAAATTCATTTCACAGTTCGAGTTATTGGGCATTTGACATATTCAGTCTCTTATGACTTAAATACTGTTTTGAGGAATCCAGCAGCCCAGTGGAATCCCACAATGGCTCTTCACAAATTAAATTTTCACAGGGCAAGCACAGCCAAAGGTAACTGGGAGGGAAGAGCTGCTGCTGGGATTCTCCAGCTGGGGGACCGGGGTTTGGCATTTTAATACAGAAAATTATCAACCCAATCACAAGTTTATAGCTCTGCTGGCAGCTGGGTGGTGTCTGACATGGGTTTGTCTTCTCACAGACATCTCTGGTGCCTGAGATGTCCAGGAATGTTCATATCCTTAAGCATAACTAGGAAGATAGAGTAAGGAATTAGGCTGCCAGGAATTTGTATTTTCCAAGCTGAAGTCACTGACAAAAGTATCTGGTAGGAGAAGGATTGATCATCCAACAAAAGTCAAGCAGAGAGAAAGCTGACTCTGGAATAATGGGCAAGAAACTTGGAATATGAATTCCCACAGTTCTGGACTGCAACACTTCCATGAGGAATGTTTGGATCAATACCAAAATCATTGAAGATGATAAAACATCCATAGAAGATTCATCCAGCTTTAGAGTGAGCCACAGAGCTCAAATGCCTCTCGCTGGGATAACAAGTGATGGGCATGTGTCAATCTTAATTCCTTGTTTAATACTTAATGTTTAATGTTTATTTTTATTAATGTCATTCCTTTGTTGGGAGGAAGGACATGTAAAGAGAAAGGGGAAGAAAAAGAGGGATGTTGTGTGGGTTTGCAAGGGAATTTTTCTGTGCAGAGGGATCATCCCACCAGCAGAAGGAGCTCCAGCTAAAACCCTGGCTCTGCTCATTTGGTCCTGATGAAGTTTATGGACCTCAGCAAAGAACAAAGGGAAAAGGCGAAACAGCCACATTCAGAAGAAGAGAAAAGTGGGATGAAGCTCCAGGCAGAAGAAGGACCAAAAAGTGATGTGGGCACAGATGAAGCTGTTGGCACAGCCTTTTCTTCAGGAACCATGACCTTCTGGACTGTGTTTTCCAAAGTAGAGGATTTCAGCAGGATGTTGTCATTCCTGGTGGGTCCTGCTGACAGCTGACTGGTGGGATTGGTACTCAAGCAAGGAACAAGACCCAAATTTCTGCTTTCCATTGGCTTTGGAGATGCAAAGTGGCCAAAAGACAGCGTTGCTTTTTCCATGGTGAGGAATTCCCTGAAACATCTCTGCCAGCTTTAACTTTTGATATTAAACAATACAAGAAAGATTAAAAAGAGAAGAAAAAATTTTTAAAAATAAGGATGAAGATCAGGGGAAATGATCCAGTTAGTATAAATTAATGTAATTATTATTATTATTCCAGGGAAGTTCTCAGGTTTAAGGAGAGGACACCAAACCAAAAACCACAGTGCCTCCAGCAGGTCTTTACAATTATCCAACATTTCTGCTTGAACAAAACCAAGTAATGGGATATGGGAAATATAAAATATCCTCCAACAAATAACCAGGAATGCCTGCAGTGCTGAACTCCATAAATAAAATGCACTCCTTGGTTTAAGGCTGATAAAGCTGCTCTTTTGCCACAAGCTGTTCCACAGGCTGCATTTCCCTGCAGAAAGTTATCCACAAGGAATTAGCTCCCTTATCCTTTGTTTACATGTACTGATGATAGTGCAAAGACACTAAAGAACTTTGATAGGAGATTGTTACTCCTGACTCATGAGACACTGCAAAAATCTTCTCCTGGAAGACAAGAAAAATCCATAAATTGCACAGCATTTTTTCTGCAAGTTCATGCTAATTTACTCTTGCAACATTCATGAGCCTCAAAATGCCCTTGGGTGTCTTTAGAGATATAATTGTTTCTAGAACTAAATAAATTCAAAAGGCAGGAGGGATATTCCTCATTAACCTCCTGATTTATAATGCCAGAATCCTTTACTCCCTTATCAAATCACTGCACAAGAAAAATGAACAACAAGATAAACATGAAAAGGAGCAGAAGTGTTTTGCTGATTTAAATACCTCTCATTTTTAAAAATATATATCTTATGGATTTTTATGAATATATTATATATATGCACATATGCAAAGGGAAAATATTTGTCTTTCCTTGTGCAGGAAAAAGAAGTAATTGGAAGAAGCAACTCTTGCTGCTCTTCCCCTCTCGGCAACACTTCTGAGGTTAAAGGAATAAAAATCCATCAATTTGTACAGGCTGACCTTGCAGTGTTGGGTTTTAGCTGAATTCAGATGTGCAGGATTAACCCAGCAAAGTTTACATGACATTGATTTAAGAGCTGCCTTACAGGACCTTCCAGCGAGTTCCATTAATCGGAATCTTTAATCGGGCCTTGGGATGAGGAAAAAAGTTGCTCAGCAGACGTGCAATGTATGATAAACAGATGTCCCCATGCATCAGATGAACCCAAATGCAGCCAGGGGTCACTAATCAAGGACATGGCTTGGGGCAGGGAGCAGTTCCTCAGCCACAGTTTTGTTGAGAGGGAGATGGGATGGAGATCTCCAAGCTGGAAATGGGACTTCTCGCCTCCCATTGCACGTTCAGGAATCACCCAGGAGCACCAGTTTGGGAAGAGACTCCCAGGTGCTGGGGAGGAATGACCATGTGGATGGTTGGACCCCCCAAAAAAGGCAGGATTGATCAGAAGAGACTTGGAAGGGTTTCAATGGGAGTCACAGCAAGCAGAGAATAACCTGATGGTCATGACACTGGAGTGGGAAAGGACGTGGCTCTGTCCCCAGCGTGGGACTCCTTGATGAATTTTGCACTCAAAGTTCTCCAGCAAAACATGTTGAGTCCTTGGAGCAGAAGCTTCGTTCCAATTCTGGATTTGTCAT
Organism: Hypocryptadius cinnamomeus; assembly: GCA_013400635.1. NCBI lineage: Eukaryota > Metazoa > Chordata > Aves > Passeriformes > Zosteropidae > Hypocryptadius > Hypocryptadius cinnamomeus. The sequence continues at coordinate 92,603 of VYZP01047778.1, read as the reverse complement.
TTTGGTTTGTTTTTTATTTTTAATATTGGCTTCTCTCACTCAATATCTCATCTCCTCCACAGTTAAATTTAAACCCTCATTTTTTACTTTCTTTTCATCTACAAAATTTCTTTCTCCATTATCTTCTTCTAATGCAACTCCTTTTTCTTGCACCCTTCACACCCCAGCCAGATCACCTCATTTGCCATTGAAAGGTACCAACAAACATCTCCTCACTCTTGGGTCTCGTGCCTGAGTCCTGGATTTCTCGGAAAATCCCACCCAAACTCCCCTGACCCCGGCTGGAGCACACCCAACTCAAACCAGCATCTCCAGGGAAGTCAGCTGTCAAATCCTAGCAGATCTCCCAGGCAAAACACAATTTTTCAACTCCTTATCGCCAAGTTGTGCTGGGGCAGCTCTCAGCAGGGACAGGAAAAGGGCAAACAGCCTCTGGAAAGCCAACGCCTGCCAAATTCCGGCTCGTTTCCACAGCGCGGCCGTGCCAGGATTTCACGAAGGAAAGCCAGCCATGGTTTTCGGACGTGAGTTTGAAGACCCATTTCCTGAGTTATTAGGATTGAAATTCCACAAAGAATAATAGGAATATGAATTTGGGCTGGGGTAAGGGATGTGTGTATGGAAGGATGTCACCCAAGGAGGTAAAATTTCCACCCTTTTCTGAATGACAAGATGGAAAATCTTAGAGCAGGAGCTGTTATCAACTTAAAAATGGCATGGCTGCCCATCCACCTGGATTGCACCAAATCCAACTGGTTTTAGCTTTAAAACTCCATGGAAATCTCTTTTGACTGCCACAAACCTCTCTCACCCTGAGCAGGATCTTTATGGCAAGAGTTTACACATGGGAGCCAACTTGCAGCTCAGAATTTGGCCCATTTCTTTGGAGGACATGCCAGGAGTAGCCTGTGATGTTGTTTGGTCTCTGGAGGCAGCCCAAATGAGAGCAGAACAAAGCTTTGATGCAAATGAAAACCTACCAGTGAGTGCAGCTAAATAAAGAAAAAAAATGATTCTTTGTTATGGAAACCAGCGGAGGAAATCTTGAATTAGTCAGTGCATCATGACCTCTCTCTGCCCTCCTGAAAAATGTGCATTTTCTTAAAGACTTTGGACTTTCCACTGCCAAGAGGGAGAAACTGTGTGACATTTCCAGCCACCTGGTGCAAAGCCCAAACTTTATTTAGCAGGGGCAAAAAAATCATCATTATTGTACAATAAATGTTAAAAAAAAACCTGAGTAAAAAGCACAATTTGTGCAAAGCTGAATAATTTTGAGTGGCTACACCCAATCATGGCACAGACAGGAAAAGCTTGAGTTGATCTTGTGAATGAAGCATGTGGTAATTGTTTCCGTACATCCTCGTTAAGATGAAAAGCTACACAAATAAACAACAACAAAAGCTGCTCTGCGCCAATCAGGGGCTTGTTCAAAAAGAATTTTTTTTTTTCAAATATCAAAAAAAAGGGAAAAATCTGGCTCAGAATAGTTATTCCCATGCTTCCTACTAGGAGGAGTCATGGATTGATGGCGACTACAGGAGGCGGCCCTGCAGGCTTTGCCTTTTCCCTGGGTCACACTTGGGCAGCACGAGGCTGGGCTGGGAATGAGTCAGCGGAAGGTGAGGAAGGACATGGAGAGAACCAGAAGTTAACGGGGAAACACGACAATTAACACCGGAGAAACTGCCCTTGGGGGACCCAACGGAGCCACAACAGAGAGAAACCTTCTCCAGGCGAGTGAATAATGACGCTGCCACCCACCGGGTTTTACCGCCACGGTGACGGGGCTCACCAGAAAGGGTCGCTTTGAAGTTTTGAAAGGGACAGAGCAAAGGTGACCTCCATGCAAGCTCCAGGGTCCTTTCCTGCAGCAACTCCCTGCCACAGCTGTGTCCCTGGGATGGGGACCTCTCTAATTCAGAGCTGGAGACGATCCCCAGCTGACATCCGCAGCGCTGGCTGAGGGCTGCACAAAGAGTTGTGTATTCCCCATAATTGTCCTCCTTATCAGTGTGGGTGAGTGTGCAGTAGTCTAAATCACACAGTCATGACACTCCACATGGCTGAGCAGGAAGAGCCCACTTGGCCTGGGCTAGATTAGTCTAATCCCACCTCCCTTGTTCTGTCATAATACCCCTCCATCCCTTCACTCCCTATAAAAATATCCAGCTGTTGATTAAAATTAGTGAACTGTTGGCTTTCAGAGTCGAGTTGGCAGCTTATTCTCTGTGTTTCCTAGATATCTCTGGATGAATTCCCCATTTACTCAGCGGCCTGATCCTGTGAACTGCCAAGCTTTCCCAAGCGGCCGGGATCAAGCCTTGGCTCTCTGGATAAATCAGGGCTTCCTCCTGTTCCTCCCCACCAACCTGCTTCCAGCATTGACATCTTCCCTCCACGGGTGTCAGGCTGCCTTGGGAAAGAGAAAAACAAATGCTGGCCCATCAGCTGGGTGCTCTGAAGAGTTCCACTCCTTTGAAAAGGGGACTAAAATAAAAGTCTGGCTTCATGCCCCCACCCCTCTCCAGGCTGTGACAGGAGGCTGGAGGAAGCCACCAGGCTCTCCTCAGCACTACATCTTGTCCAAGCAGGCTGCAGAACACCAGGATTTTGAGGAAACTGCTGTGAAATGTGAAATATTTCCATGTCTCAGCCTGGATTCATCTTACAGAGCCTTTGCTGTGGCAGCAAGAGCTTGTAAAGAAAAAAACTGGGGGGGAGAACAGTCTGTGCAGAGAGAAAACAGATAAAGTGGTGTGGGCAGTTGGAGGAATGTTTTGGAGAGGAAGATTCAATTTTTTATTGGTTTTCTTCCTGCAGCTTCTTTCTGGAGGGCTTGGAGAAATGCTGGGAATCCTCAGCTGATGCATGCTGCTGCTGGATTTGTTTTCCACCAGCAAAGGATCTGCCTCCAGCTCTGTGGAGTCCTGGGAAGTTGGTGGGAGATTCTGGCTTTTCCTAGAAGGACTGGGTGGCTCAGGACACCACCAGCTGCAGAGCTGGACCTCAAAGTAGCAGCAACCTTATATTTACAGCCATGACTGCCCCAAATCCAGCAGGAAAATAATCAACCTCAGTGACTACATCCTGTCCTGGATGGGATCACTTGGGTCTGACAAAGGGAAAGTAAAAAGATGTCACCTCACAGTGTCCCTAAAGTAAGAGAGGCCATTAAAACCGCTGTGCTTGTCCCCACTGCTGGGATCTCACCCAATCCAAATACAGACTGATTGTCCCAGGAAAATGTTGTTGGAATTTAATACAACATTTCTTAACTTTTTCCATTAAAAAGGACCTTGCAGCTCTGGTTTGTCAGCAACAGTGTCCAAGGAACAGTTTTGAGGAGATCCTTCCCTACAGAGCTGGAATTCCAGCAGGAATACAAGGAGGATCAAGCTGGATTCCACAGCTCAGGCTGGGGGTCAGAGGTCCTGTCATTCAGCTATGTAATCTTTATTATAATTTTCAAAGGGAAGCACAAATTCTGCCATGGTCTGTACAGGAATAAAATTGGTCTTTAAGACATTTTGATGATTTATTTTTAACATTGTGCTCACTTTAATATGTTAAAAGCATAGAATTTTGGAATTGTTGAGGTTGGAAAAGACCTCTGAGATAGCCCAGAGAGGATTTGTAAGCACACATCAATCTCCTGGGGCACCATGGAGAAAGACAGAGTAGGAATAATTTGCAAAATACTTTCTTAAAGATGTTTTTCTCCAACTTTCCACTTTCTTCATTCACTTCAGTCCATTTTCTGAGCACAAGGATGTGGGATCTCCTGGGATAGCAAGAGTGAAGGCATGAGCTAAGGGGAGTCAAGGGAAAAGACCCAGCAGAGTGGATGGATGGGGCAGGGCACATCCTGGAGAAATCATTCCAGGAGAACTGGATCCTTTTGGACATGCCTGGGTGAAGCAGCCTGAAAAAGAGGATTTTTCTGGTGCTGAGAGCCAGATTCCCACCACACAGGACTGCAGGAGCTCCCTCCTGGCACAGGGGGGACACAACATCCAAGCATTCTGGGATTTGTCAGGATTCCAGGACTCTGCTCATTGCCCACTTATCCCTTGAGTCCCTGAAGCAATCTGCTTTTGGTGTGTCATTAACTTATCAGCTCGGCCTCAATTTATCTGCATTCACCAAGATCTGAAGTTGTGATGTTTATTCCCACCACTCCGTGGGCGGAGGGAGATCTGCTGTGAAGATTTTCCAGCAATTTCCTTTGTGCTCCTTTTGGACAAAAGCTTTGGATGCAGCTGCACAACTGTCATCGGGTCTGTGGGTAGGAGAGGAGGGACAGCTGAGGGCCTGAGCCCCCCAGCAGGAATCACATTCAAGCCCTAAAACAATCTGATGGGCACTGGAATAGTCATCTTTTCCAAAGGCCCCATGGAATTTGGTGCCAACAAACTTCAGCCTCTGGCGTGGAAATTGAACAGGCTTAGAAAATTGAACAGGCTTAGAAAATTGAACATGTTTCTACCTCACACCCTTTGGAACCTGCCAAGAGCCATCTCAAATAATTGGTTTGATGCTCTGCAGGATTTTCAGTCTCCTAAAAAGAGAAAGGCACAAGAAAAATATGGTTTCCAGGATTTAGAGCAGATATCTTGAATGATGGAGGTGGTGGTTTCCCAAGGAAAGAGTGTCAAAGAGTTGTGCTCATCAGGATGGACACCAGTAATAAAAATTCCCAGAGAAAGGAACGGGAAGTGGTGCCTTGGGTAGTGCTGATTGCCATGAGATGACTGGGAGGAAAATTAAACATTAAAAGCCACGGAAATGGTGTTTTCCTTTCTGTTTCCCACCCAGCTCAATGTGTACATCTCTAAACCTTCCTGGATCTGATGATTTCCACCAAAATTTCTTCTTGCCTCCAGCAAGGGCAGCATGACCTGCAACACTCCTGGCAAAAAAAAAAACAAACAAAAAACCAAAAAAAAACCCCAAAACACCAAGAGGAACACGGCAAAGATTTGCAGAGCAAAAACGATTTTCTGCCGATGAATCCTATGGCCAATTCAAAATCCATGAACACAACCCATGGAAGAAAGGGAGACCATGGATGGCATTTGGAGAGCAGAGGACCAGAGCTTTGCAGAGCAATTCCGAGCTCAGGGTGGATTGGAAACACTGCAGCTGAGCAGGAAAGCACAATGGAGCTGCAGGATTTCACTTGTGCAATGCCCACGGCTTCTCCTCCTGGAGTTTCTTTGTTCCTCCACTTTGGATCCAAATTGCTGAGTGTGCCAACCACATTGTCATAAATGACTGTATTTTCCACAAAACTTCCCTTTGCCATCTACACTGAGGAGAATATAGGAAATTTTGGGAGTTTTTTTCCAAAATGATAATGAATATTCAGCCTGAGTTCGACAACCCCATGCAGGAGCGAGTCTAGAGCAGATTTCGACAGAGGGGGACAATCTAAACAGCTTTTATTTTATTACCCTGATACGTTTAACTTTTTTCCACCCTTTTTTAGAGACTGGAACTGTAGGATTTGCCCTTTGCAGCTGTATGAACTGCATGTTAAGAGCAACAGAGCTGTCTCAAATCCCTTTGTATTCCAGGGACATTTTTCCAAGGCATTTTGTCTTCGTAACAATACCCAGAGCTCCCTAAATTTTGGGAAGGTCATTTGTTTCCTAGCAGAGAGATTCCCTTATCCAGAGCTTACTAGAGCCCAAACAACAATTTATAAACTCTAAGCTCCTTTCTCCTTCAAGATGAAGTGCTTTAGTGTTGAAGCCAAACTAAATCTTTAAATGGTATAAGAGGCATTTGGATTTTTTTTCCCTGCCCAGCTGACAGTAGGTTTACAGTTTATAATCTGGCCTTTGTAAAGGCATTTGTCAGCCTGGATATTTCATTTTAAAACACGACCACCCATGAGGACACACAGACAGGAAGCGTTTGTTCACTTGCACCAACAGCCCATTTGAAGGTTGGCTGCAAAATAACAGAATTTAGTCACAAAGGCAAACTTTTTCTTTTTTTTTTTTTTTTTGTGCATTATCTCCCTAACATCTCGTTTTAAAAAGCAGCTTTTGTTTATGGGAAGCCAGTCCTCCACTCTAAATTTGGAAATTCGACGTATTCCCCTAATCCCCACGTCCTCTCAGGGATGCTGGCTGTGCATCTTTGGCCTCCCAAAAGACAGAGCTGCTTTTATCTTCTCTCCCAGGGTCCCCCAGTTCAACTGCCCCACCAGAGGAAGAGGAGTCTTAGCACTCCAGGGGCAGAGGGGAAATGTTCAGCCCAAGTTAACAATTTCCACTGCACCAGACCCACTGGAAGAGCTGCAGCTTCCTGCCCATCCTATTTTTTCAGTTGTGTTTCCACCTTTAGCACAGATTTGGTCATGCCAAACGTTGGTTGCTTTTGCTATTGAATAGAAATCTGTCTTACAGTTTAGAAGAGGATTCTAAAATTAAAGTATCTCTTCATCCCTCCTATCTGGGACTTGACTTTTTCTTTTAAAGAAAAGTAGTGAGTACACTAGTAATTAACCAACACCAAACCCACCACACTCATTAGTACATTAACCAAGAAATCTCAAAATTAAAAAGATCTTAAATTAACAACACAAAACCACTCCACCAAGCCAAAAGAGAAAGGCAAGAAATAGGATTTGAAGCTAAAAATTAGTGGCCTCCACTTCTTAAATAGAAGAGTTTGTGTCTCCATGCCTGGGGCTGAGGGGGAGAAAGCAAGGCCAGAGCAGAGAGGCTCTTGCAGACAGTACCACACAGAATATTGCATTCTTTCCCCCAGCATCACAAGTAACACTCACTTTTTATCTCTATTGCTCAAAGGTTTAAAGGGAGGAAATAGTTCCAGCAAGTGATAAAGCTTTCAGCTTATTTTTATTTAACTCGGTTGCAAAATATAACAATAAATAATAATTACCTCAAACACCCATGGCCTGGGGTTTAGCTCTGTGCCCCCATCACTTGGAAGACAGACCCCTTTAGTACCTCAGAAATTTTAAGAGTATTCTCAGCTTTGCAGCCCCCAAAATATTTGCAATATTTGCAATCCTTTTAATTCCCTACTTCCTACTGGGTCCAGCAGTTTCTTGTCACCCCGGAAAGGTTTTGCAACCCTTTTTTTGTTCCTTGGCTGCTGGTACAAACTTTGATGTTCAAGGAATCTTCTACAGCAGAAACCATGATGATTAAAAAAAAAAAAAGATAAAAAATAAAATAAATAAAAAACAAAACAAACAGGGGACTGGAAATTCTCCAATTCATGGAATCTCAGAATGGTTTGGCCATCCAGTGCCACCCCTGCCATGGCAGGAACACCTTCCACCATCCCAGGCTGCTCCAAGCCCTCTCCAGTCTGGCCTTGGGCACTGCCAGGGATCCAGGGGCAGCCACAGCTGCTCTGGGCACCCTGTGCCAGGGCCTGCCCACCCTCACAGGGAACAATTCCTACCCTTTGAGCCCCCTCAGCCGTACCTGATGGGTTCCACAAGAAAAGTACAAGAGCTGGTGATGCCTCCAGCACCTCTTCGGGCAAAGAGGATTTTGAGAAAGTTTGTAGGGAGAGATACAAACAGAAGTCTGGGAAAAACAATGGGACAATATCAAAAGGTCAAGAGGAGAAAACTTGTGCCACAGGAGGAGGAAAAACACCCCAAGCAGGCTATTTTAAGTGCTCTCTTCACATCCCAAATGCCAGCGTTGTTTTGCCCCAGCACTGCAGCTCTGTGGCACCGTGCTGCCAGCACAATGCAAGCCGAGGGAAACCTGCTCTGTGTCCAGCTGTCCTCCTGCTGCAGGCCTGGCTTTATTCTGCATGGATCTGACAGTCCAGAGCATTTCTGCTGCCTCCAGGCCCCAGTTCCTTGGCTGCCAGCAGCAGTTCTCCCGGGGCAGGAGTGCGGGACGTGCCTGTGGTGCTGCTGCTGTTTCTGGCCATACCTGAGCCCGTCCTCTCTCCAAACTTGGGCTGGGAGGCAGCTGCGGTCACCAGGTTGAGCCTCTCACTGTTCACAAGCCTTTCCAGGCATCCTGGAGAGCAAACACACTTTCCAAAAGGGATTTCTCACAGTTGCTGATGGCTCAGGCCGTGCTTTTAGTGGTGGAGCTGTGCAATGTAACCTCAGGGAAGGAAGACTGTGTTTCCCTCTCTCATCAGAACACGTTGTGCTAATTTGCATCGTGCAGCCAGGGCAAAAATCACCCTTTTGTCTCTCCAAAGGAGGTGTTGGGGTCTGCAAACACTTTAAGTGGATTTCAGCACACGGGGTTGGATTCCATCCTGCTGCTGGAGGTGCTCTCCTGCCCTGCAGTGCCCAGCCCAAGCACCAAAGACAAAGGAAATGTTTGTCCTAAATATGAAATTTGTCTCTGAAGTGAAATAAACTCTTGCTGAAGCACTTGAGCCTGATCCAGACCCAGGGAAGGAGTCATCTGTGGAAATGGAGGTAAGACATCTTGGAGAGTGGTCCAAGAATAGAACCAGAGAGTCATGGAATGGTTTGGGCTGGAAGGGACTTTAAAGATCATCCAGTTCCACCCCCTGCCATGGCAAGGACACCTTCCACTACCCCAGGTTATCCAAGAGCTCCACCCAACCTGGCCTTGGCCCCCTGCAGGGATGGCACATCCACAACTTCTCTGGGCAAACTCTTCCTGTGCCTCACCACCCTCCCAGGGAAGAATTCCCACAGTCCTATCCACACCTACAAACACATCCCCCCAAAAAATAATCTGAATTCCCCTTGCACCCAGATGAAACCTGGAGCTGTGTAAAATTCCAGGGTGCTTCAAATACAACCCCCAAGTGGTCAGAAGTGGGGCTGGGGCTGTCATTTGCCTTACCTAATCCACATCCCAACTCCCTCAGTGTCATTCCCTCCTCCAACATTTCCCTCTGCTGCTGAGAGCTCCCTGGATCCTGAGGTAAGGGCTGCGTGTCCTGCTCCAGTCCTGGCAGTTTAAAAAGTTTTAATCTCACCTGTTAAAGACAGGCAACAGCCAGCACTGAACCAGGGCTGGTTGGTTTGTAGGGAAGAGCATCAGGAAAGCTCCAACACCAGGAATATACCATTTTTTGTGGAGCCAGACAGTTACTTAAACCAGGATTAACCCATGGGAAACATTGGGGTTTCCATTTTCTTCCAGAATAACGCTGTTCTAGAAACAAAAATTACTTTTTCCTCCAGAACTGCTGCATCCCTGCACGGATCAATGCCAGCCCTTGGGCTGATTTCCACATTATTATCTTCTCATCCCACATGACTCTTTTAGCAGCTTTTCCACATTTCTTCCTGGCACAGGGATTCCATAATCAATAACCCACATAAACTTTAGAGACAACTCCAATTTTATTTCCCCCTTTTCTGAAGACATTCAAAGCCAATGCCTTTTGTTTTCCATCTCCTTCACTGAATTTGAATGCAAAGCATTATTTTGCATTTTCAGGGCACTGAAGAGAGGAGGAATTGCCTTTTCCAGTGCCTGAAGCTGCTACAAACCTTTCTGGCCGAGGCTGTGCTGTTAATTGGAGCTCAGCAGTGGGGATTTCGGGATATGACCCTCTGAGCCTGGGAACAGCCTGGGAAACCTGAGGAATCTCTGCCTGCCCCTCGTTTTACAGCCCCAGATGTAAAACTGCCTGGTTTAGTCTGAGCTGGGACATATTTTAAGGCACGTCCGGGGATGTGAAGTCAGACCAAGCAATTCCAGGTCGGTTCATCACTCCTATTCTCAAAATCTCTGTGTTTTGCAGGAATCTGGGATTCCCTCAGCCTTGCTGGAGCTGTCTGCACCTCTCTGTGAATTTAAGTTTTCTAGGAAACCTGGAACAGCCCCACTGATCCAAATGTTCAGCACAGACAATAAAAATGGTTTTATAACAATATCTAAACCACTCCACAGTGTTTCAGTAAACAGTAAATTTATTTGGGGTTTGTGTCCCAGCTTCATTTTTCCTCAAAAAAGACTATTCCATTATTAGTTTTATCCTTATGAATCTTCTTCCCAACACTCAACCTTTATTTATTATTTGTAAGGGGCATCTATCATCCTGCCTTAGAACTGTAAATATTCTACTTACACCGAGCACAGCACATCCTTTCTGTTTAAAATCCAAGCTGGGAGGTTTTATATAAATTTTTTCCTTCCCAAGTTGAAAGGTCCTAAAGATAAACTTGCAAGGATCCCGAAGTTGTGAACCACAGCCTAAGCCCATCCTGCAGCCCAGCCCACCCAAAGCTTGGCTTCTGGCAATGTCAACACCCAAAGGATGATCAAAATTAGGAAGAAAAGTAATTACCTGGAAAGCAGGTGGTAACTGAGCGTAAGTGCAGGGAAGGAGGAAAGGAGGGACTCCTGGAATGCATTCTTGGGAAAAATTATTTTCCATTGACTCTCATGACTGGTCATAAGGCTACAAAGGATTTCATTACAGGGCTGTGATGTAGGAATTTATAGGGATTGGGTACAGGGAGAGGAGAATATCACCCAAATTATTAATCCAAATAATTTGAAGGAGCAACCTGCTCAAACAAAGGCAATGTGGCAGCTTTGAATGGTGCCTGCAGGCTTTCTGGGGGATCAAATAAATAAAAAGCAGCTTTGGGTGGTTTTTCTCCGGGCACAGCTCTGCAGAGTGAGAACCACCTGCTCCCTCAGTCCTCAAAACCCAGTCAGAAGCACAGATTCTGTGCCAGTATTTCAGTTTTTCAAGATTAATTTGGTTTTATTTGCTTCATTTCCAGCAGAATGAAACACAGGATTCTCCTGGCAGGCCCCGAGAGGGACAATTTATTTTCGTTAGTTCCAAACTAGCCCAGCGATGAGACAACTTTTCAAAAGGAGAAGTTTGAAAGTGGCTCCTTTCAGAAGAAAGTCAGAACGAGGCACTTTGTGGTTTGTTTGGTTTCTTAATGGTTTCTGTCCCCTCTCTGAAATCCTCCTGGCTGCCCAACGCAAACCCAGGATTGATTTTAGTCCAGCCAAAGGTGCAGCTGAACTATTAAATTACATAAAGCAGGAGGCCACAAAGGTCTCCTTGACACTGGCACTGGCTGTGGTGATGATAAAGTGGTGTTTTCACATGCCTGGGGTCGAATTCAATTTGTAGTGAGGATGGATAATTCGAGGATGTGGCTGTTTTCAGCTTTCCCTTGATCCCTGCCCCAGCTCTGGAGTAATGAATCCCAAAAAAACCTGAAAAAACCTCTCCCAGTATTCCCAATCCCACACTGGAGCAGCTTGGGGCTGTCACCTCCTCACCTGAGCACCCCTGAGCTGTAACAACCCACCTGGCACCATCCCCACTGCCAACCAGCAAGGGGTTAACACCACCCCGACCCAGGGACAGCTTTGTCAGGAGCAGATCCCTGGCAAAACTGAGTCACCATCGCTCCAAGGCCACTCTGCCGTGGTGGCTTGGCCAGCATCCAACCAAAGGAAGAGCAGCTGGGGCTGCAACAACCACACCAGGTGCCATCAACACCTCACCATGGGGAGGTGACCCCACAGAAGTCCCTTCACCACGTGTTTTCTTCAGAGCCCCAAAATGGGTCTTTTTTTGGGTGTTTTTCCCACTTCTCCGCTCATTTTCCACCAGGGAGATCTCTGCTCATTGTGCATGCATGGAAAGAAGGGGTGAGAGGATGTTTCCCCAGTGATATCACCAGCCCTGAGTAAATTCTCTGACCAAAAGCAAAGGGAACAATTTGTGCTGCATCCTTTAAATGCCAGATCTCCATTTGTGAGCAGCATTACAGGAACAATCAGGGCACTTAATGGCCAGCTGCGAAGCCATCAGGTATAAATATTTACAGAGGTCTCTTGCAACATGGACATTCCTCCAGATGCAAGAGGATCCCAGGCGTTTCGTGGCATTTTCACCTTCTGCAAAAAGCGTCCTCTTTCAGGCACGCTCAGCCATAAAATGACAGAAATAGCATTTTATGGAAAAGCCACACCGCACCCACCCTTCAGGAGTTGTTCCCTCTCTTCTCCTCTTTTGGAACAGGCAGTTATCTCTGATTTTGACTCAAATAAGAGGTCACAAAGCAAGGGTTGTTCGAGGGATGCAGGAGCAGCGTCCTGTGGAGGAGCAGTGATTGCTGAGGTGTACAAAGGCGGGACATGAAGAGGGATGGCGTGGAATTAAGCAAAAGAAAATCCCTCTTTTTTGGCAAAGCCCCTCAAAAGAAGAGTTTGAAACTTTCTTACTGAAGAGATCCAATACTCCACAAATCACAGTGCTGGCAGAAGGGGTAGAGGACCTAATGAATAATTTTTGGGGTTAGGGGTAGACCCAGGGACACCCAGTCCAAACACAGTGGAGACTTTCAGCAAGTGAAAAACAGACCTCCAGCCCATCCTGTGCACTCACTGCCATTATTAAAACAATTTCTTGGTTTCTGTGCTCCTTCATCACCTTTTTCCTTATTCTAAATGCAAATTCTCATTCAATACCAGGTTGTGAGAGCCTGGGAATTACCATGGGAGAGTCCAGGTCCTTCCAGATATTCCCTCTTTGTGTATGAAATATAACCAAGGAAAAAGTAACTTCAAGGAGCAGTTTTTTCTTGATGGGGAAATGAGGTTTTAGCAGACCAGAATTATGGAATCATGGAGTCCAGCCATCAACCTGATGAGACTGACCATGGCCAGGCTCTGCAGCATTCCCAGCTGTGTTATTTTTCACCCAGACACCAATTTTCACCTGATTTGTAGGACTTTGTGATGATAATAAAGTGGTCTTGCGTTTATCAGCCTTGACCAGAACGTGCTGCTGGGTTCAGAAGTGAAAGTCGTTCCCTGGAAGTCCAAAGATGTGGAGGGGGTGAGGCAGCACCTCCCACCACCATCAGCAGAATTCCTAGGATCTAACACAGGTTAAATCTCAATTAAAACCATGCAGTTTTCTCATTTTTTAGAGTCACCCTGCTCTCCTTCTCCACACACAACAGCATTCCTCCAGCACCAGCTGTGGATGCTCCAGTTGGGATTGGCAAACCCAGCTGCCCATCCCTCCTTTTACACCTCCAGAAACACCCCCAGGACTCTGGTGAGAAATGATTGCAATGCAATCCTGGCTGGAGCCAAGATCGGAGAATAATGGCAAGTTTTCAATGCAAATCCTATCGGTGGGTCTCTAAAAAAATCCCAAAAGGTGCCGATTTTGTGCCAGAAAGGGAACAGAAGTCAGCTTACAATATTCCTGCCTGCCTCCTTTTACTGATTCCAGACGCCAGGCCAGGCAGGATCTGGCTATTTTCACTATCATGTTATCACTCCACAATATGTCAGCAAATTCTTGTCCAAACATGATTTTTTTTCCAAGCCACGTTTTATCACTTCTTTTCCATAATCATGACTGATAGTGAATCTAATCTGAATTGGGCTTGGAGGAGGCACAGGAACAATGAAGTGCCGTCAGCACAGGGAAGCACATCCCCTTCTTTTATTCCTACAGCCAGGCCTCGCCTCAGAACAGATCCCCTCAGTGCTGAGATGAGGCTGGAGAGCAAAACATGCACCTCTTTAGGCACCTGAAACTGGAAATAAATCAGGGAATGTCAAAATACAGGAGTTGAACAGACTCTGTTCTAGTTGTGCAGAGGACCCGCAGCTCCTGGGAGCTGCTGGACTGGCTCAGCTGACAGCTCCAAACCCAGCTCTTGCTGTGGGCACATCCTACTGTCCCAGAGATCATGGAATTGTGGAATGGTTTGGGTTGGAAGGGATCTCATCTCATTCCACGCCTTTCCAACCTGGCCTTGGACACTTCCAGGGATGGGGCAGCCACAGATTTTCTGGGCAATCTGTGCTGGGGCCTCACCACCCTCACAGGGAAGAATTTCCTCCTAATATCCCATTTAATCCTACCCTCCAAAGTGAAAACTTTATCCCTCCCATCCCCTTCATTAAGTATTTCTTTCTCTTTTTTTCTTTTTTTCTTTTTTTTTTTTTTAATTTCCTTAATTTATTTTCCTGCTTTATTAAAAGCCAGTATTTTCCCTCAGAGGGAATTGCTCCCATTTAACCTTTATTTACTTTCTTAGCTCAAATAGGTTGCAAATAAAGCAAACAGCACATTTGCTTGATTTCAGAGGGATCTGGCAAAAGACAAAGCTTTACAAGTTCACATTTTGTCTCAAAAATTAAAATTAAAGAAAATCAAAACTTATCCGAGACGTGTTCATCAAATACAATATCCCTGCTCTGTAGAACCCAGGGCAGGCTGATCATTCCAACAGATTTAAACCTGGAATTTTATGACTGTTTCCCCCATTCAATTACAAATTCAATTCCTATTTTCAAGCCCAGCTATTGACAGCCCAGAACCACGACCTTTTCTCCCTAAAATACCCTCTACCTGTAATGACAGCTCCCCTAATTAACAGAGGTGACACCTCCCCAGGCCTGAAAGCCAAACAAACCCTTGGAAATCTGCTTTTTGCTGCACCCAAAGTGTTGACACTGATGTGGATAAACCCAGTGACGGCAGAGGGCAGTTTCTTTCTCCAGGCAGGAATATTTTTGGATAATGTTGCAGGGTAAATAGGAGGAAAAGCAGTGGTTTAACAAACACAAATCTCTCCAAGCTGCCAAGCAAAATTAACCCCTCTCTTAATTTTTTCAGGTTTTTTTTCTCAGCTGAACAAGGCTCATGGGAAGGGGAATGGGTTTTGTGCTGTCACACTCAAGAGGTAACTGAGCCTTTCAAGTGCTGATCTGACTTAATCTTTCAAAAATGTGTCCAAATTGCCTGAGCAAGGAAAAACCCATCCATCCCTGCTCTCTCCCCAAATGGAGAGATCCTTCAGAGCAACTCCTGCATTCCAGAGGTAATAACCTCCAATACCTTAAGTCAAAAAGCCAAGTCAAACTCCCCAGATAATGCATTTGGGATTAAGGTTAAATAGGCTCCCGTCACTAATAAAGCATCTGCTCCCCATGGGGAGATTTGGTGGGACTTGAGGGATGGAGCTCCTGCAGGGCTCCCCAAACAAACCCAGGGTGCACCAGGAGCACCCCAAGCCCACCCCACCCCGGTGCCCCCTTCTTGACTCCCACCCTGGCTTTGCAGGAGGGCACAAAGAGGGGGAAAAAAGGGGGGAAAAAAGCTGGATTCAATCCATTTGGAGCTGGCTGGATGTGTCTGGGATGGAGACAGATGCTGTTTAGACAGGCTGGGTCGGTGGGTGGCCGTGTGAGGAGACCATGGCTGTACAGTTTATAGAAGGCTCCCAGCATAAATGAACTGTTGAAGACCATTGGAAGCCTCAGTGAAATCACAACACGCAGGAACACGGGGGAGGGAGGGCAAAAAAAAAGGCTCTTTTTGAAAAAGCACGGAGAGAAAGGGATGTTTGGAGGGACTCGGGGAAAATCACAATGAGGGGGGTTCTGAAGCCACCATTCATGAGCCCCAAAGAAAGTAAACACGCCCAGGAGGGGCTGAAAAAAAATAATAATTAAAAAAAAAGCAGATCTAAATAGTTTTTCCTGCATCAGGGCTAAGGAACAGACGTGCCTTTGCCCTGCTCCTGTCTAGTCTTGCTAGGTGGAAAGCTAATATTTGAGGTCATGCTCCAGTGGGGAATACTTGGATATTAAAAAAAAGCTGTCCAGGCTGCTTTGCCCATTGCCAGCCTGCATGGGATAACAAAAAAAAAAAAAAAAAAGAAACTGATTTGGAGTTTCCTGGGTTTATTTAGAGATAAGCCCGAGGTGACCTTTCACTCCCGCACACACACACTCGCCTAGAAATGGAACTGCCTGATCCTTGAAGTCTGCGCTCAGGAAAATTCAGTTTCATGTGGCAAATTGCACCAGAATCCTGAAATCTGGAGATTGACAGACTCTGGGATTGCAAGGAAATTTGCTGGGAATGAATTCCAGCCCATGTTCCCCACTTAGGGAACAACAATCTTCATAAGCTCCTTGCTAAACCCCAAGACCACAAATCCAGTTTGCTCCTACATTTTCCTTCTCTGCTTCAAGGTAAGAGCCAAAGACTGGAAAAATATCCAGGATATCGCCTCTCTCCTTTCACTTCCCTACTCTCAAAGAAAAGGAACATCCCAAAACCTCAACATTCAGGAAAGATCTGATCATTTTACACGGGTGGAAATCAATCCTGGTGCTGGGATCAGAGGTGGGCTGGGAGCAGAGGACTTCTGGAGCTTGATGCCATTGGTGGGATCAAAACCCCAAATATTAATAAGTTTCATGTACAATATGTTAAATGTAAGATGAAAAAATCACTAATTTGGGGGATTTCTCTGGCTTTAGGACTTTTCCCTCAGCATGATAGGGAATGTTCAGAGGTGGACACTCCCAGCATGGAGAGGGTAATTTGGAGGAGGCACAAAGAGATCTAAATTCTGACAAAGCTTTGGCAGAAACCCAGATCTCATCTCACCAAAATGGATTTAAATGCTGCAGGTTGGGAAGGAGCAACGAGCCCTAAGGAATACCAGGGTTGTGGGAATTCAGTGTTGGAGGGATCCATGGATGGATGATCTCAGGCAGTTCTTGGGGATGGCTCCTAGACAAAAACAACAGCAAAAAAGAAGAAAAAAAATCAATCAAAAACCCTCTTTTTGATGAGAACATGCAGCTAAACCATTTCCATCCTGGAAATAAAATGTTTCCAAGTCAGAATAGAGGAATTAAAATACATCTAAAAATAATTTACTGTTCTGAACCAAGCCATGACAAATTTATCTGTGGAGTTGGAGGATTTCTCTCCGTTTATTGGCATTGCAAGTGTTATGATGAAAAATAGAGGCATCAAAAATAAACTCTGCTGCTTCATGTTTAAACTCCTGTGACTCCCTGTACTCTGGACTTTCTGGACCTCCACAAGAATTCATTCACTGAAAAAATAAAACTATCCAGCTATTAAAAAATGTGCAGCCTCATCCTAATTAGTGGCTGATAAAGCGATGGAAACCATATTTCTCCCAGTTTTGGCCAAACAAAACTAAGATTAGAATATCTAACAATAGAAATTCCTTTTAATAGCATGAAAAAAAAAAGAGAGATCAGAGTGTATTTCACCTATCAAAGGTCAGTTCATTTAATTACAAATGCCATGGAGTATCAGAAACTAAAATATTAAATGATATTAATGCTGAAGAGGCATCTCCATGCACATACATTACTCACAGAAGCAAGAGTTCAAAGCCAATCTTAATTAATTATTTGAAATAGCTCCAGCTCCCACCTTTCCTCCTCTCCATAAAACAAAAAACCAGCCCAGGTTCATTATCCTGGGACCAATCCCACCCCGCTTTTTCTGCGGGATCAAACTCTGATTTCCATTGCCTCGTTTAAATTGCTTCCATGGCAAAACCCAGCCCTATCAGCAACGATTTTTTCTCCTGTCTCGCCCCTGCTGCTGGTTTGATAAGGGGAGTGCTCCCCTTGCCACGACTCCACGCTTAATTAGCTCCAGATGCAGCCTAATTAGTCAGTCTGCAGGGCGAGCATTGTTCCGTTGTCACCCGAGCCCGAGTGGAAGAGCTGAGATTGAACATGAGAACCAGATGCCGCCAGCACCGTGCCCATCCCGGGATCCCCCTGATCCAGGGCTGGGGGATAACAAACGTTGTGTTTCAAATGTTGTGTTTGAAACGTTGCATTTCAAACATTGTGTTTCAAACGTTGTGTTTGAAATGTTGTGTTTGAAATGTTGTGTTTCAAACGTTGTGTTTGAAACGTTGTGTTTCAGATGTTGTGTTTCAAAACGTTGTGTTTGAAACTTTGTGTCTGAAACGTTGTGTTTCAAACGTTGTGTTTCAAACGTTGTGTCTGAAACGTTGTGTTTCAAAGCCACCAGGCACGGCAGGAGCCCCTCATGGTTCAAGAGAGGGAAGGGGTCACAGCTCAAAACAACCCGTTCCCGCTAATTCTCCATTGGGGCACCCTCGTGCCGGGATTTTGGGACAAATTGCTTTGACATCCAGCACAGTTTTGCTCAGCCAGCTTTTGGTGTCTCCCTCTCCTCACCAGATTTAGCCTTTAATTCCTCTGTAATCCCACAGAGATACCTCTAATTTCAGTGCAGAGGTTTTCCTGGCCTTTTTCGCTGATTTCAGAGGTTGGCTTGATGGAGAGGAATTCCATGTCTATAATTGAGAAATCAGCAGGAAAATCAGCTGGACAAAGAATGGACAGATGCTGGGATTGCAAGGAAATTTCCTGGGAATGAATTCCAGCCCATGTTCCCCACTTAGGGAACAGCAATCTGCATAAGCTGCTTACTAAACCCCAAGACCACAAATCCAGTTTGTTCCTACATTTCCCTTCTCTGCTTCAAGGTAAAAGCCAAAGACTGGAACAATATCCAGGATACCCCAGCTCCTCCCTCCTTTCAGTCCCCTGCTCTTGAAGAAAAGGAACATCCCAAAACCCAGTTTCAAAGGTTGCCTTGCTGGAGAGGCAATTCCATCTCCGTAATAAGGGAAATCAGCAGGAAAATGATATGGACAAAGGGCCTTACCCTGATGGCATCTGACATACTCATAAACCTCACATGACTTTTACAAATCAGGAGGGTGAAACCCAACCAGCAGCCTCAAGAGTGTTCTTGGAGCGAAAAGATGGAGGAGGAAGGGCATTTATGTCCTAAAATTTGTTGTGGTTCTGAAATTTGGGTTGTCTTAGAGCATTGGCTGAGCGAAGAATGGTTCTTCAAATTCTTTCCAGGTCACCTTGCTGTCTGATTTTATCAGATTAAATTAAGACAAAACCAGTTCGGTTCAGTGGGACCTTCTGCCATCTCAACATTGCTAAAATTTGCCACATGAAGGAGTGATTTCCCCATATTCCAGGGACATCCATGCTATATTATCCCTGGAAAAAATGGCAGTTCTATCCCATGGTGGCTTTGCTCTGTTTCATTTGGAGCATGAACAGGAATATTACATAGGAGATCCAGCCAAGGAGGCTGACCCCAAAGCAGGAGCAGTCTGTGGGTGAGATCTTGGAGACAAATGCCTGAAAAAAGGCTCCTTGAGCTCAGAACAGCTCTGTGAGTGTGTCCTTCATCCCAAATTATGATTTTGGAGGAGGAACCAGCCTGACTCTCAGCAAATGACATGAAATCCCAAATTGCTTCCCCAGAAACTTCACACAAACACCACAACGGTGTTATCAGCCCCGCTGGGGAAAAAGCCATTTGTGTAAAAACAATATTCCATTTAACTGGGAGCTAAAACAACTCCGTGAACAAGTCCTGTAGCTCAGAGGGGGTGCAGAATGTGGGATCAGCAGAACAGGGTCCTTTCATTTCTCAGCTGGTTTGAAGGAAAGCCAAGAAAATAAATGGGAAATGTTCCAGCTCCTCTCGTTCCTCCCCACCCTCTCCCATACGTGACATCACTGCTGAGCTGTCCCTGTCACCTGAGCCCATCCCCATGCCAGCACCATGCCAGCTCTCTCTGCTGTCCTTCAAATCCAGCAGGGATGGGATTTTTTTCCCATTTTAAGCGAGCAATAAACATTTTAAATCTCATTTTTGGGCAGCACACCTGAGCTTTCCACAATGTTGCTTGTAGTTTTCCTTCCTAGGGAATTTTTGTTCCCAAATTCCCACAGATACAGCGATGACATCAGGGACTCCTTCACCATCACAGCCCCTGATGAGCCAGAAGAGATCCATGGATGTGACTTTGTCACCCCCTGTGCCTGCCTGTCCCTCCTGTCCTGCCAGCAGCAGCCTTTGTGCAGGAAACCCAATCCCAAGGCATGGTTTTGAGCGTGATTACAGTTTTTCCAGGCTTTCCCTGTCCCTAATTATGGTGGGTCTGTGAGGTAACCAGGGATAGGTTTCAGGATTTGAATGGTTTAGTGTGGAACAGCGATCCCATGCTCGTTTCCAGGGAGGTGAAGGGAAATTGGCAGCTGCATTTGAGCACCAAGGGACTAAAAACAAAGCACAGCGTGGTCTTTAGTCCAGCTTCATCTCAGCAAGTGTCTTGTGATTCAGCTGAACTCACCTAAAATAAAAGGAAATCACAGAAAATGGCAGAACTGCGATTTTTTCCTGTGCTTGGTTCCCATTTTGCCAAACCAAACTATCGCTGAAATCCACCCAAGAGCACCAGACACCAAATCCTCGCAGTGACTCCAGCCTGGCTGACTTTTCTGGTGCAACCAGGCTGTTTAGGAGATTCTTGGTGTGAGGACTCTTATATGGCATCTTTTATACCCTTTTGAGCTGAAATCACTCCACAATTTACCATCTCCTTGAGTTCAGAATGACCATCTCAGGCTTGAAGCCACCCACACACAGAACAAGACCTGGAAGTCTGGACCTGAATCCATAATAAAACCAGATTTTCTATCTTTTATCCATTTCCAAATTTCTTCCCATCAGATCCTGCAGTGAATTCACCAAAAGGAACACAGAGAGAGAGCAAAATCACTTCCCTAAAGTCTGGAAAAAATAATCCATCTATGGCACATCAGGTTAAGGAAGAGACATCTGGCTTTGATTAGCTTTTATAAGGTTGATAGCAAATAAGGGTATTAGAGTTAATTTACTTATTTAGAGAGAAACGACTCAATCACAGAAGCCGTGATTGTGCCTGCATGTTTGGAGAGCTCCAAAATTCCCTCCAACCTCCTCTGGGAGTGAAACGGTGCCAATGGGAAAGAGGAGTTTCTTTTCCACAGAGATATTCCCAAAGGGATGCAAAGATTAGAGGAAAGCCAGCAGGAGTAAGTCCTGCCCAGACTTCCTGGCTGCGTAGGAAAACATGCCAGGGTGTTATTCAGCGGTGGAGGTGTAGCTGGAGGATGAGAAAAAGACTCAGTTGTGGAAGGGCTGGAATTCATGGAAATGGAGATCCAAGGAGGATGAGATGCTGCAGGTGAGGCAGAGGAAAAAGGGAAGAGAGAGGGTGGGTTTGAAGGGATTGTAAATGCAGAGGTTCTTCTTGGAAGGAACATCTGGGGGGTGTAGATCAAAGCCAAAATGTCACCTTCAAGATGTCACATCCACGTGGCTTTCTGGACATCCCAGGGATCTGTCCCAGGGCTGCCTCATCCTCCTGGGGAGGAATTTTTGTTTCCAAATCCCATCCTCTGGCCTCTGCCATTTGTGAATCTGTGAGTCCAAGCACAGGATTGCATTTCTCTATGTCACAGTAACCCTAAAACCCCAGGTCTGCCTCTTCCCACAGAGTGGTTTGGGCTGTCCCAGGGAGGGAAGATGGGAGCTCCTGTGGAAGTCTGCTTCCCTCCGGGGTCATTCCATCCCTGCTGGCACCTGATAGCCCCGAGGAAGATTTCAAGGGCCCTTTCAGCACACCTCTGCCCCAGACACGTCCACCCCAGGGCTCTCTGTTGTCAGCTCTCTATGCTCTTGCTTTAAATCCAGCAGGGATGGGATTTTTTTCCCATTTTAAGGAAGCAATAAATATTTTTAATCTCATTTTCGGGCAGCACACCTGAGATTTCCACAAAGTTGTGTGTAGTTATCCTTTCTAGGGATTTTTTTTTCCTCTCCTTTTAGTTTTCGGTTTAACTTTTGGTGGAAAAGAAATTGCTGCTGCCACCAGCTGGAGTTTTTGGGGAATAGCCTTGAAACGTTTCCTTGCATCCCACAGACGCGGTTCCAGCTGCTTGGACTTTTATTTCTGCTCATTGCAGTTAACTGGAAACAAATTTAAGCCCAGATTGCTTCTTGCAGGCTCAGAACAAAATTATGTGACAGCTGATGAATTTTTCTTGAGCTGGATCCTTCAGTGCCAGGAATTCAGACAGAAGTTAAATAAAATCCACTCTCAGCTGTAATTTCATCATTAAAACAGTCGTGAACAAGTGGAATTTTGGAGTAAAAAGTGGTCTGAGGAGTGTGGTCCTAGCCGTAATTTTTTTTAAATAAATAAACCTGGAGAAATAATTGAAATGAAATTCAGGATTATCCCCTGGTAGGTGGTGCTTCCTTTGAGGGTCATGGTTTATGGGTGGACTTGGCAATGCTGGGGTTTTGGCAACCCCACAGGGCTTTGCCAACCTAAAGGAATCTTTGTCTCTTTAGTTCCTCCTTCTCTCTCTTCCATGATTAATGTATTGATTGAAAGGGAAAAGCTGTGAATTTGGAAATGATCAGCAAAACACAGGGGATGGCAGAGGCTGAAATTGATTTTCATGGAGCTGAGCAAAATTTTTCAGCAGATTTCAAGCCTCACTTCCAGCTGCAGCCAGCAACAGCCATAAAAAAAACTCATCCAGAAAATAAAAAATCCACTTTTCCCTAAATCAATGCACCTCACTTGGATTTTCTACTCTGCATTTACACCACCAACACCGAGGAGCAGAGCTGCAAGAACCAAGGCAGCCCTGAAATCCCAACCCCAGCCCGGGAGAGGTGATTTATGCCCGGAGCTGAGCCCCCAGATGGATGCTCTGGGCTGCTTTGCAGCAATGCCAGTGGCAGATAATTTTTGATTTAATCCATGCCACACAGGGCAGTGGCTGTGCTGACCCTTGGCTTTTAACCCTGAGACCTTGGCTGTTCTGGCTGGAGGAACTACTGTCTGTCCTCTGATAACCCTGCCAGAGCTCAGCTGGGGCTGCTATCTCACACGGGGGTTAGTGATAAAGGTGTGGAATCAGGGGGGCACGTGAGCACCCAGAAATGACCACCCGGGCAAGATTTTGTGTTTAAACCCCATGCAGGCAAGATTTTCTCTGCTTTTTAGGCCCTGGATGTATCCACAATTTCGGGGACACCCACATTTCCCAGCCATGCTCAACACCTCGAAAGCTCTGCCCCTGTTCCTATTCCATCACAGCAGAGTTCCTGAAAATATTCCCATGCCACAAATCCCTTTCCCCAGCCACAAAATGCATATATCTTCTTTTTTTGTATTTGATATTTTTTGTATGCCAGTCCAGGCTCGATTTCACCATTGTAAGATTTTAAAAACAGCCTCAATTTTAAATATATTTCTCTTTCTACCAGCTCAAAGTGAATTTGGCTTTTCCAAGCCAAAGGCATCACTGTCTCCTGGTTGCCACTCCAGTTTCTCCCATTAGCCAAAGCACCTCAAATAATGCCTTTTTAAAGTTATTCATTCATTTTTTAAATTTATTTAATTAATTCCTTTCTTTAGTAGCTCTGTATCTAAATCCCATGGAGTATTTTCATCTGTCACCCATCTGAGATTCAGCTCCATCCCCTCTCCTGTTTGCCCAGCTTAACAGGAGATGGGAGAGAAGCACTTGGAAGCATAATGAAACAAAAAAAGAGGCGAAAAGGAGGAAAAAATGATGGCCAGGAAGAGCAGGAGTGCCTTGAGAAAGAGAAAAACTGCTAGGGAAAAAATCGAATGACGTTCAGAAAGATCAGGAATCCCTTGAGGAAGAGGAGCGGTGCCTGGAAAAGGAGGCGGTGTTGGACGCGCATTCCCCAGGGAGTGCGTGGTGGAGAAGAATTCGGGTCTCACCTACCCCCGGCCGGGGCGGGATTTATCGCCCTGCTCCAGGAAAGTCCAGGAATGATGGATTCGGTGCTCTGCTGGGAAAACAGCCCCGCTCCGGGAGTGACTGGCCACGGCCGGAGCCTGCGGAGCGCCGAGAGTGCGTGGGGGCTGGATGCGTGTGCTGATAAGGGGCCGGGTTTTATCTCCAGCAGAATTTTAGGCTAATCTGGGCTTTTAAAGAGAAATGTGTTTGGGAGAAGTCTGGCTGAGCCGCAGGTGGCTCTGGGGAGGGGGGTGTTGCTGGAGGGATGCTCGGCATTTTTTGGGGAGGTGGGTTTGGGGTGGCCAGAGCCCAGGGTGGTCCTGGCAGGGCGCCGGGAGGGTTTCCATGGGGATCCGGCTGGATCTGCCATCCCTGGAGGGCAGATAACGCCCAACAGGGGTGCTCAGGGCTTCCCACTCCGAGCAGGGATGCACAGCTGGCAGATTGGCAGGAGGGAGATAAGGTGTTGCCCTCCTTTTAAAAGGCAGCACGGGCAAAGCTTTCCAAAAATTGGGTTTGCCCAAGCCCAGAAAGATCCATCGCTCTCCCAGAGCTATGACAGTTTAAAGTCTGCTGTCTCCCTGTCCCTCTCCACCCTTCTTATTCCAACATCTGAAGGAGGAACAGAGAGGAATGAAAGTGATAAAAAATTGCTATAAAATGTTTAATATCTATAAATCAAGTCTGCAGCTCCAGCACTGCCTTTTGCCTTTCCATCGCAAAGACTGAACAGTTGCACAACAATTTTCAGTCCCAGACATCCTGGCTGCAATCAATAATATCAGGAATTTATTTTGGGATTGAAGGGACATTTCTGTGCTTGAAGCAGGCAGGTGAGAGGCTTTAATTAAAAAATTAAATGAGATTCAGTTCGGTCACAAAATGTGACATATTTCTTTATTCCCCTCTGTGACTGGAGGTATAAATCAAACCCTTGGTATAAACAGGTTGAATAACTGGATCCTTGGCAGTGGAATAATAAAGGAACTTCCTCATTGACAACAGGGCCTGAGCTGTGGAGGTTTTCCAGTATCCAAGAAGAGCCAGCCAGGTGGGTTCCATCTTCATGGATGACCCAGCCACGGTGGGAAATGCTGTATTGAGCTCTATAAAAGAGCCCAGGTTTTATCAGGGGCTGGGAGGAGCTGGAGGATGCAGGGGCTGAGGGATCCACGTGCAGGGATTGTCCTTGGCAGTGTGCTCCATGCCCATGATGATGGAATGTGCACATTCCCTTTGGGCACAGGATCCTCCTGCTCTTCCTGTGACATTGCACAACATCCCAAGTTAAGATTTTGCCCTTCAACACAAATGGAGCTTTATACAAACAACAAAATTATCCAGGATGGAGCAAATCCCTTGTTTCAGTGCTGTTTCTCCAGCCTGAGCTGGATGGGAGTCACCAATTCTGGTGGCAACAATCTGTCTTTCCTCCAGCTCATCATCCCTACAACTTCTTCCCTCCAGGATGTTTTCCCCCAAGGTCGTACTCCAGCAGTTCTCTGGGTCATTCCCACTTAGCAACTCTGCAGGAAAGGAAATATTCAGAAATCAATCTGCTTATTTCTTGTCTTGTGTGCAAAGATTTCTCAGGGTGGGAGGCAAACAGGTTGCCTAAAATTCAATTTATTTTTCTCTGCATTTTTATCTGTGGCTTCTACTTTTAAAATATAAAATTTGTGGCTCACTCTGATGGTAAAAATTAGGGAAGAGAGGAGGTTAAAGTCACCTTTCACCTTTGCATTCCCCCATAGGGTACTTCTGGGGCTTTATTTATAGCTCTTTGCTCCACCTTTTATCCACACCCAGAGCAGTGGGATCTGGAGGCAGGATTTGGGGTTCCAGATGGAGCAGTGAGATACACAAGTGAGATTCCTGCCTCGAGGAGCAGGAACTCCGATGCAGCTGCGGTGCCCAGCACTTGCCAAGTATTTACATTTACATATTTAAAAATAAAAAAATTTTTTAAAATTGTCACTGGTAAAGGTAAGCACAGAAGAAAAACTCGAGGGAAACATTTGGCAAAGCATGGTGGCCCAAGGAAAATCCAAACAATAGCCTGGGAGGAACAAGGGCAGGGGCGGAAGGGTAAGGCTGCGGATCCGTGTGTCGCGGGAAGGCTTGGATTTAACTGGAACTGGGACCTCCTGGGGACAAAACCACAACCCCACTTGTGTGGAGGCTCCTGAAGCTCTTGTGTGGAGGCTCCCAGTCCCATTTCGTGGTGGTGAGGTGGTTTTGTCTGGCCCAAAGTCTCCCTCTGCAGACCAATCCCCATCCCTGCCGCCATCGCTGGGTTCTGCTCTCTCCCGGCGGTTGGGATTTGTTGTTGTCTCTTTGGATCTCTGACAACGGGAGGTTTGCATGTTCATTTGCCTGTGCAAAGCCTTTCCTTGGGACTCATCCATCATTTTCCACGTTAAAACATTGCTGCTTGTCCAGAGGAAGTCATTTGTCTCTCACTAAAAGAGTCGCCCTCCCACCCCCGCCAACCACTCCGTGGCGGTGCAAGCGAATCCATTAACTTCCCTGGAAAATGCATCATCTGACGTGGGGACTAAACTTTAGACTAACAAACCCCTGGAGAGGACATGAAGGAGCCATCTCTGTCACCCTGCTCAGTGCTCAGGTCAAAGCCTGACCTCTCTTTCCATTAAATCTTTGACTTTTAAGGGAAAACATCACAAATTGGCAGCAGCTCCGGGTTTGGTGGCCGGAGTCGGCGCCCTGATTTCCAACCTCCCAAGGAGGTTCCTGGCTCTCTTTGAAACCCACCTCTGGAGCTGCTGCCTCTCCCCGCTCCCCTCCTGCTCCTCTCAGGGGAAAGCTGGAAGGAAATGCTCCTTGGAGGGGAATGGCTGAAAGATCCCAGAAATAAAGCCTGGGAGCAGGAGGGAGCCCGTGGTAGGAAGCAGCCACTCAGCCACCTCGCGGGAGCCGCGCCGAGGGCAGGGCTCCAAAGGAAACACCCCAAACCACGTTCAAGTTTGTTTTCCCTGTGCTTAATCCCCTCTTTTGATATTAACAAGTTTTCCACAGTGCCTATTCCAGATTTGCAGGCCTGGAAGAAGCACAGGAGATAAATTTTCCCATCCCAGCAGCCAAGCAGGACCTAGGATATTTTTTTGTTCAGATAACCCCAAATATAACATCTCCAAACATCTCCAAATGGGTCACAGCCTTCCTTGGTCACAAATAAAGGAGATATCAACTGCCACACTTTCAAGTGGGAATTCCCATGTGCAGCCAGGAGAAATTATTTTTCAGGGAATTTCATCCGCAATTCAGCACAATTTTGAAATTTTTGTTCTGGAAATTTTCATTCACATCAATTTTATCTTTCATACCAGTGGAAAGCTCAAGCTCTTCTCTTGAGCATTTACTCCATGAACTCTCACACTGAATGATGATTTTACATTATTTGTGAGTTTCTCTAAAACTTAACAGCCAAAGTTAAAATTATTAATGGTCCATAAAGCCAAAAAACCAACAAAATCAGTGTTCTGCTCATCAAACTGCTTCCTTTCCTGGAAAATTATTGTTCGTTCTTTGAAACTATGTTTCAATTTTATTTTGCTCATGAAACAAACCCCAAAAGGAATTACTCATTTAGGTTTAAAGAAAAGAGGCGGAAGACAAATTTTTCTCCTCCATATGATTGGGAAGTGAATGGCCTTTGTATTATATGAATAAAATAAAATAAAATAAAATAAAATAAAATAAAATAAAACAAAATAAAATATTAAGAAAAAATAGAGGAGGAAATGAAAACTTATGAGAAACCCTGGTGAAAAATGAAACATCTTGGAAAGTTCATTCCTAGATTTTCTGGGACAGAGCTGTGGAAGCAAATACAACTAGGGAATGCCACTGCTTTGAGGCAGAGCTTGTAAAAAATTTGGATTTAAAGACAACAACTTTATTTTTCTATGGCCTTGAGGGGATTAAGAGAGGAGAGGAGTCCTGCTCGCCACTGGGGATATAAATCCTGGAGGGTCACTCCGTAGCCATCCGTCAAGCCAGAGGAAGGGAGGAGGCAGAGTCATTTTCAGTAGTAAATTTGGGAAGAACAAGCACTAATGGCCTAAAATTAAGAAAGAAAAACATCAGGCTAAATAGTAGGAAATGCTTTATAATGGTGAGGTCAGGCAGACAATGGGGAAACCTGTCAGGGGAGGTCAGGGGCTCTCCAATAATGGAGATGTTCAGGGATGGCCCGAGGAGCCACGGAAAGGGGGCTCTGCTGCAACCTCCTCCCCCGAGCCCCTCTCATGGGGCTGCCCCCGTGGGAATGTGTGTGATCCCAAGGTGGTGGGGATTTGGGGAGGAATGTCAGGTTTCTTGCAAGCTTTCCTGCTGTCTCCCACCCAGGAGCAAGGTGCAGGGTGGGCGAGGGGGCTCAGCTGCAGCCGGCGCTGCTCGGAGCAGTGGAGATCTGCCCCAGCTGTTCCCTTCTCCAAAGGAAAACAGAGGCTGTCTGAAGAGGTGGGATCATCCACGCAGGGAAGGAAGAAAGGAGCCTTTCAGCAGAGCCCTCCAGCCGGGAAAGCGGGGGAGAGGGAGGCGGGGGACGGGCCGGGGTCCGCGCGGATTCCAGCGCCAGGCGCTTTCCTAAGGCTGTCAGGTTGATTTCCTGCTCTTCCCGCACGGACACCTGCGCTCCGTTCCCCACACGTCGTTAGGGTTTTCCAACTTCTGGTGTCCATCATCACCCGCAGGCAATCAGAGCAGAGCTGTGATAAATGATCCGCAGGCAGTTTATTATACACACTAAATCCTCTTCGCTCGGTGCTCCAAGGGTGGGCCCAATACATTTTATTTCTTTTCAGCTTGGATTTGGACCTTGGATCTGTTGGATACCTCCTGGTAAATGTGGGATAGGTGCTGTACACTGTGCGTTGCTCCAAGCACAATTATTTCCCATCATTTCTCTGGTGAGAAGTCAGTAATGCTGGAATTTTTCTGTACTCCTGGAAAACCTGACCACGTCAGAAGTGTCACCCGGCCAAAGCAGGGAATGTCACTGCGACAGCCCAAATCTCCCAGTGGAACAAGGCTGGAGATTGCAACTGGAGGATGGAGATGCTGAGTTGAGATTCAGGGAAAGCCAGAACAACTCGCTCCCCTTGGAATGGGAGAGACCACCATAATTGGGTTCTTTTAAACAGAGATAATTCATAAGTCTAAAAAATTAAAAGCTTGGTGTGGGGCTGGCCTGAGAGGCAGCACAGGGACATCCATCTGTGTCCCCACAGCTGCCCTCTCCTCTGAATCCTTCCTGCTTCTCTGTGTTGTCCCAAACACCTCCCGAAGGTGACCGTGGCGGGCGAGGGAGTGTTTCTAATGGAGAAGGTGGAATTAAGTGCTGGTAACACAGAGCAGAGGGCACAGCTCCCAGAAGAAGACTCTCCTTCCTCCATCTGCACCCTCCAGCCACACCAGAGCAGGTTTCCACCTTCCCACCGGAGCAAATTCTACAAACTTCTCCCTCCTTGTCAGGAAGCAAAGTGGGAAAGATTTTTCCACAGCGCTGCTGCCACTCAGGCATTTGGAGATGCTGTTCCTGATTTTCCCTCTCCAGTATCAGGCTCTTGGTTCCAGCATGCTCCAGAACAAAGGCTGTGAGAAGGTGCCTTGTCATAATTTCTTGGCTGGGGAAGTCAGTGGTTTTATGGGAGATGAGGATGGACAAACCCAGAGCACAGAGGGCTCCAGTGCCTGCAGCTCGTGTGTCAACATGGAAATGGTTTGGCAAATGACAGGAGGTGAAAAACAAGAAGGGAGCAAGTTGAGGAGGCTGAAGAGAAAGGAGGATCCTCAGAGGAATGGCACTGACTGCTGGACTAAAGGGCAGCTTTTCTCTCTCCAAAAGCTTTGTTTCTGTCCGGCTCCTGGGGGAGGAGAGTTGGCCTGGAGCTCCAGCAGTAACTTTGAGTAACTTCTCAGGAAACAGCTTATTTAGATAGCACTGCCTATTTTCAGAGGAGGGGAGAGAAGGACATATTGCCTGTTACTAATGAATGGCTTTTCCACAACTAATGATGTTTCCAGGGATGGATACTCCAAGGTCTCCCCAATATCTCCACTAACAGGATGGATTTTGGCACCAGGAAAGCCGAGCTTTTCCACACACACACTCTGATAGGAGAGAGTTAAATCTCTTCTCTGCTTCTAATGGAAAATTAAGCAGGCATGACGCATCTGCTTAGAAGCCTTTTTCCTTATCTCCAGGATCAAAAAGAATTCCAGGGCTCCAAGAGCAGAAACTGAGAGCAGTTCATTCCCTGCCAGCGCGTGCAGACTGGAGGAGTTCAGGTTGGACACAAGTTAAGGGTTGGAGTCTCACTGCAATAAAGAGATTGTTTCCACTGCCTGCAGGAGGAACAACTTTGGATCTTGATTTCTCTGCTCCGGCTTGCAGTAAATAAAAGCTTCAAGCAGAGCCCATTAAAGCTGTTTCAATTTCCAGGCTCTGGTCTTTCTAAAATTAACTCTTAGATAATTCAATATACACCAATGCCCCTTGGCTGAGGAGGAGAGAAGGATTCAGATCATCAGATGTTCATCACAACCTCCTGGGTCAAGGATCTGCCGGGAATATATCTGTGGATTTGCCACCTAGTCTGGAAAAGGCTTCAGCAAAAAATTCCCAGAGACAATGAAGAGTATACATTTAACAAATTTTGTCAAATTGTGTCATCCAGATCCTGTTTTGCACAGGAACTGGTGCTCAGCCTTGTATTCGGGTTCCTTTCAAGCCTCAATCCACAAAGCCAAACTGCTGGGAGCTCGTTCTGCCTCAGCAGAGTTTTAGGTGTGAGCTGAAAACCACAAACCCCAATCCCTGAAGGATCTGAGAGCTCTGGGCAAGGCTTCTCCTCCCTTTACAAAGCACAGCCCCTCTGAAAGAAAGCAAACAAAACTTAATCGCTGCTACCTTGAAGCAGTCAGCCCCACATCCCAAGGCAGAGCAGGTCCCTAACTCCAAAGTGTTGGCTCTGGGAGTTTTTATCATGGTGGGGTTTTGCTGTGTCTGGTTGTGCAAGTTTTTCTAACGTCATTTCTGATCAAGGTAGTTCCCAGTAACAACTTTCAGCATATTCCAGGTCAAGGTTAAGAGGGAAAGGGAAATTACACAGGGGAGGTGCTCCTGCTGCTCTTTTAGGTGGCAGGGCCTGGGAGAGAGGGGATTGCTCAGAAATTAAAGGAGTTCTTGTAATTCAGAGGAGCTGCTGCAAGGAAAGGGGAAAGCAACATTTGTGACAGCATTAACAAATGATAGCAGTGTGCAGACGCCTGGAAACGAAGCCAATGTCAGCTTTAAACCCATCCATGGCAAATTGATTTCAAATCATCAGCCCTGTGCTCCAGCAAAGGCTGTTTTTTCCAGCAGAAGCAGCCTGTGCATTTGGGAATCACTTTAACCAAGTCTGGAAAACATCCTGCTAAGCAGGACCTGTCTCCCAGCAGAGTCCAAGCTCCCACAGATTTTGTGCTGGGCAGGTTGGAGCAATCCTAATATTAATTAATAATAACTTGCCCAGAGAAGCTGTGTTTGCCCCATCCCTGGAAGCATCCAAGGCCAGGTTGGATGAGCCTTGGAACACCCTGGGATAGTGGGAGGTGTCCCAGCCCATGGAACTGGATGAGCTTTAAGGTCCCTTCCAACCCAAACCATTCCATGATTCTGTGATTCCCATTCAAACCACATCCATTGTTTGTAGCATCATCCTCTCCAAGCTCAGGAGACCCACGTGGAAAAGCTGAGCTTGCAGCCCTCAGCTGCTCTGAATTTCACATCAGCACATGAAAATGAACCCCCAATTCCTTTTGCTGCCTGGAGCAGCTCAAATTTTTCAGGGGAAAAAGAAGCCCTAAATGAAAACTCCTCCCCAAAACCTCTCAGGTACACGGAGGGTTTGCAGCACACGGAGCAAACGCAGCCAGAACCTCATGGAAACCCCATCCCAGATTAATCAAACCCTGCCCCAAGCAGCCAAGGAAGACATTAAACCTTCAGGCTGCTGGGGAATGCCAGCACCAGCTCTAAAGAACAATTGGCAATGACAGCAAAATTTCTTGTTATCCTTGCAAATTGTCCCTGTCGGCCCTGATGGGATTTAGGGAACACCGAAGCCCAGAGGAAAAGCTCCCTCTGCCAAGGCCATGGATGCTGGGATGTGGAGGCCAGGATGCTCCACAACAAAAGGGAAACAGCTTTTCCATCTCCAGCCCCATCCACCCTGACACAGGCGTCTTTCACATGGCAGGGTTGGACTGGGACAGAAAAACTGCACCATAGGAACAATCTGGATGTATTGACAGGTAAAATGCTGTCCCCACTCTGTTTGGGGGAAGAATCCAAGCCTTTTGCATTTCTATCTTCCCTAGGATTATAGTTTTATAATTTGCAGCCAGGTGTGGGTTTGTAACTGCAGTAAATGCAGACCCAGCTGCTGGAAAATTTGAAATCCAAACCACTCTGGTGGAAAAAATTCCTTGCTTGGAAAAAGTCCATGAGAAGCCTCAGCCCTCACCTGCATGGCCTGTGAACCTCACAGGACCCTCCTGTGCTCATGAAAGACCCCAAAATCCTTCCTGCTTCAAAGAACTTCCACTGATGGGAAATTCAGGTTCTGTCAGAGCAACAGCACAAAACTATTTGAATCCAGAGAGGCGAAGGGAAGAAAAGGGAATTTTAAAAGCAGGAAGGCCAGGCAGGAGGGAGGATTCAGTTAGGAGAGAAGCTTGGCACAGCTGACACCTCTGTCTTCAGCCCTGGAGTTGGGCACCCCCCTCTTTACCTGGCCTCCACTTTCCACAGGCTCCAGGATTCCAGCAGGGAGCAATGAGGAGATGCCATCATCTACCCAGCACTCACCCACTCCCAAGCAGAATCTACAGAGTGGTGGGAGGAGCTTTAAACAGCCCCTCAGAGGTGGTTTGGAGATAAATTTCCAGCCATGATCTTGGTTTCTTGCCTCCCCAGTTGCCTGGACCAAGGTAGTTGGTAAATTTGGGATGTTCAGGCTGTCTGACCTTACACAGACAAGGCACATCACTGCTCCTGCCACATCATCTGCCCCAGGGCCCCCTGATTTTCTCTCCCACAACCCTGAGAATGCCTTTCCTTGTTTTCCAGAGGCTCCTCATTGTTCCTGGCAGGATGGGCAGAGCACAGGGCGCACAATGCGGTGCCCTCTGCTCAGGATGTACGTTGGTCATCCCAGGGCAGGAAAATGCTTACAGAGGGGATTCCTCAGCCAGCTGCCTCCTCACTTTCCCTCCCCCTTCTCACCAGATCCTCAGCATGATCCTGGTGGTCAGATTACCAGCCACCCCTCACAGGAACTCACTGCAGGTGACCAAAACCTTCATCACCCATGGAAGATCCCACCAATATTCAAAGCCCACCACAGGTAAATGCATCTCTCTCCCAAAACCTGCATCCCACCCAGGGCTGGAAGAGTAATCAGGAGGGTTGGGGGAGAGTAATCCAGAGGTTTGTGTCCATTGTGTCCACCCCATCTGATGACAGCAGCCTCCATCCTCATCAACGTCATGTGTGCAGTAAATGAGTCCTGGAGTCCTTTCATCCCCTGCCAGCCTTTGTCCTTGGCACACATGAAACTCCTGGGCATCCTGAGCGTGGGGCCAGGACTGGTCTCCATCTGCTCAGCAGCCTGTGGAACAAAGACTTCTCTGGGTGTGCAGCTCTGCAAATGACATTAATTAGTCTATAATTAGTCCTTAGCCCCTTGTGGTGCAGGACAGTGTGTCCACGTCAGCCCCATGTTGTGGACATCCTCCCTGGGGGCTTGTACAACACAAGGAATTCTCCCTGACATCACTGCTCCTCGTAAATCCCAGATCTGAGGCAGCTTTTTCCATCTCTCAGGCCTGAGTTCACTTCCTGAAATGGCTTGTGGTAAATCAGGAATTGGGGATTTGGGTGGCAATCTCACTCACCAGGTTTCTGCACACCCTGAAAAGTTCAGGGTAAAATACAGACTGGATTTTCTCAGGGCAGTAAGATTTGCTTCAGAGCTAAAAACCTCATCAATAATTATCTCTCAGTGCAAGCCATGCCTGCCCTGCCAAGGGCAAAAACATCTACAAGGACAGGAATCAAAGAATCACTCACTTAAAATCAAAGAATCCCAGGATGATTCAGGTTGGAAAAGAGCTCCAAAATCATCAAGTCCAACCTGTGACCCATGCCCAACTTGTCACCAAGCCCAGAGCACAGAGTGCCACATGTAACCATTTATTGGGCACCTCCAGGGATGGGCACTCCAAACCTCCCTGAGCAATCCATTCCAATGTTTGATCCCCTTTCTGGGAAGGAATTCCCTCGGTGTCCAGCCTGACCTTCTTCAGCAGCGAGCAGTGCTGATGTGGGGCCGTGGGGATTTCAGGATCACGTGGAGTTGCAAGCACTGAGACCCCAAAAAACACAGTGGCTGCCTCACCAGAGATTTTCTTCACACCTCCACTGCTCTCCTCACTCATCCAGAGGGAATTTCCTGGGGAGGATTCATTTCTACCCCAGGACAGAATGTCCTCCTTCCCCCCAGCGCTGAGCTCCTGTTCACACCTCGCCTTCCCTTTGCCTCACCACCACTGCTGGTGGTGGATGTCCTGAGGGAAGCCCAGGAGATGATCAAGGTTTGAACCCTGTTTGGGGCTGACTTTTGGAACAATGTGATCTTTAAGGTCCATTCCAACCCAAACCATAAGATTTCATAAGATCATAAGATAATATTCCAACCCAAACCATTCCATGATTCCGTGCAGGGACTCGAGAGTTCCCACTGACTTTACTCCATCAAATAACTTCCCCGTGTCTTTCCAGAGGCTCAGCATCCAAGACCTTCCTTCAATTCATGTGCAGTCACAAACCAGATGACCTACAGGGCTGATGGCTCAGCAAAACTCCTGAGTCTGCCCCCACCAGTGGGAAAGAATCAGTTAAAAATACCAGAGTGGTTTGAATCCCTTTTCCTCTGAGGCCTGAATGATCATGAGGGAGGAAAGTGCTCCTCAGGGCCCTGACATCTGAATGTGCTGCTGAGGAAGAGGTGTATGTATCACATACACAATAATTCACTGGGCTTTGAAGGCTCCAAGTGGCCTTTGAATGACAATTTGCTCACAGAGGCCATAAATACACAACGTGGTTCATTGGGCTTTGGTTAACATGGGAAACAACCCAAGAAAGGCATTTTGGAATTGTGGCTTTGCATTTTTTCATGTGTGTTCTGTCCAACCCGGGAGCCCTTGGAGCAGCAGAGTTTGGGGAGGGGTGATCACTTGACCCAGCAGTAAAAAACAAGATTTTGAGTGCAATTAACAGCTCAGTTTGCTGTCTGTGGTTACTTTTATTTATTGATTAATTGGGTTCAACTGCCTGGTGGAATTCCCAGATTTTGGGGAGGAAGAGATGTTTGGGAGATGAGAGAAAAAAAGCAGGGATAGAGATTGATTATCTCAAAGCCCAAAGGAACCTGGAGGATCCTTGTTTCACAGGACACTGCAGGACCCAGCAGACACAATCATGGGAAGATGCACCCATGGAAGTCACTGGCCTGCAGCTTCCAAGATGTTCCCCAGGTTTCCAAAATAAATTTCTTTGCAAACAGAAAATATCTGGTCAGAGGAAATATTTCCCCACAACAGTTGATGGAAAGCTCTTAGCCAGGTCCAAAATCCAGGGCAGATTTTCCAGTGATGTCCGTGCACCAGTTTGGACAGGTTGGAGAAAACTTCTCCAGGTCTCCAGAGTGGAAACTCACCAGGTAACTCCTGGTTTTCACCATGCCCTTGAACCTCAGCCTTTTCCACCTCAGCTAAACCCAAACTGTTTGATTGCAAAGCCACCAAAAAAGGTGATGTTTGTCCATTTAACCAAAATCCCTTCAGTGAGCCATGACTTTGTGCGTGTGGGGTGGAAAGGGGACACAGCCAAGAGGCTTTACTGGAAGTTTCCCTGGATTTTTATCCCACTGACAAGAGATTAACCATCCTTTGTGGTGTCCCAGAAAAGAGCTGGAGCTCCTGTTCCTTGGCTAAGCAGAGGATGACAAGAGCTTTGCAGGGATCTCATCCAAGGCCTTTTTTCCCAAAGCAAAGCAAGAATATTCTCTGGAAGCATCGAATGCTTTTGCAAAGAGAAATAAAAGTTTCCAGCTCGAGTTTGGTTGGAGCCAAACCTGTGTCCTCATCCAGTGGGTGAGGGGCAAGGGTTAGGAGGGAAAAGTGCTTGGCTCTGGAGGAGAAAAGCCTCAGGCAAAGGAGAAATCAAATGAGAAATAATTTTTAAAAATCCAAAAGGAAGTTTCAGACCCCTCTTCATGATTCATGCCTGCAGCATTGTTCGCCAGAAATTATTCAAAATTACTTTTCTGGCCCATGCTGCTCTTCCCCACCCCTGGAATTCCCAAGCATCCTGCTCCTCTGAGCATCCATGATCCTGGGGACCCCTGGCACCCCACTTGCTCCTGCCTCCAGAACCAAAATAACCCAGAAAAATCCCTCTCTGGCAGGTCCATAAGGAGAAAAACAGGGCACCCTTGTTTCCAGTATGTATTCAGTGGCTTAAAAGAGCAGGAAATTTGGGCCATTTGCTTTATCCATTGTATCTTCTGTTATTCATCAATTTTGGAAAACAGGCTCTAAAATTGTTTCCGGCTCTCCTTTCCCATGTAAATCACTCCAAGGTTTTGTGTTTTTGTCTTCAAAAAAAAAAAAAGAAAAGAAAGAAAAAGAAAAGAAAAAATAGCCAAACATTCTGTTGTCAGCAGCAATTTTTTTTTTTTTTTTCACTTCATTCCAATTTAGCAACTCGGTGGAGCTCCCCTTTCCCTAAAAGCCTGGAAACAGAGGAAGCAGTTCCTGCCTGCGGCTGCACGCAAGCAGCAAATGCCACAGCTGAATGTTGTTTTCCTGTCCCCTCTGTCCCCTCAGCCCCCTGCAGCATGGCTCAGCCCGGGAATAACCCCCCTCCTGCAGGGCTCTCCGAGTGCTGACTCTTTCCCAGCCCCCGAGGGGATGGAAAAGGTTCTCTGCAGCCAGGCTGGGATGTTGCACTTTGGGAATTCAAGGCAGGTATGGAAATGTTTGGGTTTTAGGGAGAGAATCGGAATTTTTTGGGTTTTTTTTTTTCTCCTAGATGTTTCTAGGTTTGGGAGGACATGTGGAAAGGCAAATAGAAATGGGATGTGACCATAACCTGGAAATACAAGGCACACATGAAACCCTGACTTGGATATTCCCTGAGGGAAGGGCCAGGGCCAGCATGGACCAGGTTTAACTGGGAATCCCTTTGGTTTTCCACCAGGGTCCTGCCCTGCTGACCCCAGACTGGATCAACACATGGGTATTTCAGGAGATACTCCACTTGCTGTTTCTCTCCAAGAGCCAACTTCAAGACCCGTCTAAAAAGATTTTAAAATATATACTTTTTGGGGTTCAGGCTCCATTTAAATTAGATTTTGGGAAGCAATCCTTGACTGTGAGGGTGGAGAGGCCCTAGAACAGATTCCCAGAGAAGCTGCCCCTGGATCCCTGGAAGTGCCCAAGACCAGGCTGGACGGGGCTTGGAGCAGCCTGGGATGGTGGAAGGTGTCCCTGCCCATGGAAGTGGATGAGCTTTAAGGTCCCTTCCAACCCAAACCATTCCACAATTTTGTGATTTAGCTGCACCCATTTCCCTTACCAAAGTGCAAGAAGACCCCCAATGCATCCATGAGAAGCCTGGACCCCCTCTAACCCTTCCCAGAAGGATCAGAAGGAAACTGGAATGATCTCAGGATGTGCAGAGTCAGACCAGCCAGTTTCCAGCAGATTCACACACAGAGGAGGGGAAAAAGATAACAAAAAAAATCAAAGTAAAAAGAAATATTCATGTTGCAGCTCTTGCTTCTGGAAACCCCCTGTTTGACCCAGAGTGAGTCAGACCAATTGTTGACCTTGGAATTATGATGGGAATGCTGTGTGACACAAAAGGAGAGCAGAGCAGCCTGGCTGCAGCGTGGAGCACTGGGATGAGCCAGGAGCTGATGAGCTCACAGGTCCAACCACGCTGCAAATGCAGTGGTGGTGTGGGAAGAGAGGACTGCTGTAATCCAGCAGAAAGGTAAACCCAGGGAAAACAGCTCCTCAGTGGCTGCACCCTGCATGGAAACAGCCCATCAAACCCAGCACCCACAGGAATGGGTAAGAAACAGGTTGCCTCAATAGTTCAGCAGAGTATTCCCATTTTAATTCCCCTTTTTGAGGAAGCTCATCCAATGTCTCATGCCTCAAAGCAAACAGAGAAAGAAAATCCAGTTAAATGTATTTTGGCCAGGAAAAGTTTCCCAATAAAATATCCTGGCAAAGCCGAGATCAGTTTTGGACCAAGCTGACCCACCCAAGGAGGTGTGGAAGTGTGTAATTAACTAATTAATTGATATCAGAGTAGTTCCACTCTGGAAAGATAAGTAGGGAAAGAAGGTGGATTTTAGTCACTGTCAGCAGAGAAAGGTCAGATCCTGGAAGCTCATCCCATGCTGGGAATCCAGTTCTGGGAATATGGGCTGGCCAGGCACACCTTTCTCCAGGTTTGGAATCCTTTGCCAGGCACTGACCCCTCCTCCCCCTCAGACTGAAAAATCCCCTCTTTTCCTGGAACAAGAGAAAATGAGAAGGAAATTGCAATGATTTTTTTCCTTAAGTAATTTCTTTAATTGCCAAGGGGAAAATCCAAACAGTACCTCCAAGTCAGACCTTGGGAAGTTTTATTATGGATTTATCCTTGAAGTTGTCACTGTCCCTTCTGATGTCCAGCAGTTCCCAAAGCCCGAAGATGGAACACGACTTTTTACGGGAAAATCCCCCTGATTACAGCCATGCTGGAATAAGGCAGGGGCGAGAGGGTTTGGATTGTTCAGCTTGGAGAAGAGAAGGCACTGAGGAGACCTTGGAGCCCCTTCCAGTGCTTAAAGGGCTCCAAAATTGCTGGAGAGGGACTTTGCAAAAAGACCTGGAGAGACAGGACAAGGGGGAATGGCTTCCCACTGGCACAGGGCAGGGCTGGGTGGGATATTGAGATTGGGAGCTAGATCAGCTTTAAGATCTCTTCCAAACCATTCCATGATTCTGTGACTGAGGGAATGAAGCCAGACCCAGCTGAAGAGTTGATTTTTGAGATTTTTGACATTTCCCACAGCACGGTTTTTATTCACCTCCCGATTTCCCAGGAAAAGCAGAGGTGGGCTGCATACTTTGGACTGATAAGGGCAAAAAGGAGTCCCTACAGCCTCAGTCTGACCTCAGCAATGGTGTCTCACTTCTACCTTCTCCAAAAGGATCTGTGCCTGTTGCAATCGCCCTCCTGGTGTTTTCTGCACCTCCTCCGCTCCAACCCCGGCCTCCTTCCGAGCAGGAGCAGGAGATAAATGCTTAATGAGTGAGCAGAGCACATAGTTTCCCTGCAAGAAGCATCTCTCTGGGTTCCTGCCAGATTCTGAGCCTCTCCCCCGTGCAGACCGCCCTGGCAGGCAGGATTTATCAGGGGATTTCAGAGGCTTCCCACTGCGGCACCCTGAGGGAACCCGCAGCTTTCCACTCCTAAACCTGCCTTTGGGGTGATTTTTTAGGGGGGGGAAAGGCCTGGCAGTCCCATTGGAGCTTTGGGACACCCAGAAAAAAGGGATCCCTGGAGTTTAGGGAGCTGGGTTTGTCAATACTTGGAGCAGAGGAAGGCTTGGCCTCCATTCCTTAGGTCACAGTGACAGCAGAGGAAGTCTGGCAGGGCCACGCTGAGGGATGCAGATTGCTCTCCAGGGTGACTGCAAAAGGCAATAAAAAGAAAAGACAATAAGGAGAGAGATAATAAAAACCCTCCAGCTTTTGATTTTCTCCCGGCAATGCCAGGCTTTTCAGGAAGGCCTAATGTTTGCCTACAGATTTACTGTCCCCCAGGCACAGGGGACAAAAGGACAGAGGTGATGTGACTCGGCAGCTCCAGCCAAGGATTTGCATCCAGCTGAGCAAAAATTGGTGGCTGGATAGAAATGGGGTCAGAATTATCTTTTCCCTGAAGAGCCCTGAAAAAGGAGCAGGACCTTAAATCAGAATTATTCCTGCTGGAGGCAGCTTTTTCTCCCTGTAACCAACACCAGCTTCTTCTGACAGGGATAGGAAAGGCCCTGGACAAACAATGTCACAACCTCAGGGTGTGCAGCTGGAGAGTCACCAGGAATCCTTGGGATGATAAAAGCTGAGGTTGGCTAATCCAGGGGCCAGGAGCAGCTCCTGGTGTTCTCCATGGCCTCCACCTCAGCACACATTTCAGTCCTTGATGCAGCCACCACCCAGAGCTCAGCTCAGTCCCACGAGCTCACCCTGAGCACACAAAGAGGGTAAAAAACCTAAATCCAAAACCATCACAGACCTTTGAGGGCCATCTTTCCTTGGAGGGCTTGGCTGGTCCCATGAGGATCTCCTTAGGGATGAACCAGGATGGTGGGATCTGATTCTCATCCATCCATGAAACCCCACCCAGACTGGGCACCAGGTGAAGGAGGATGAGCAGGTGGAGCCACACCTGGACAATGAATTCCTCTCACCTTTCCCAGCCCTGGCTCTCCACACCTGGGTGCTGGGCATTCCCAAGGGATGCTCCTGGAGGAGAACCAAGCTTGTGGCCCAAACCCTTTGCTGATGATGCTCCAAGCACAGCAGTGGGCAGGGATGGGCTGGGGAATGGGATGTGGAAAAAACAAAAAAATATCCTCTGAGAGGAGATTGGGAGTTTTGTTTCCACACTTCACTTTCTCTTCTTTCTTCCCCTTGGTACAGGAATGCCTAAGCAGATATATTTAGAACCACTGTAATGTTTTCTTCCAGGAAAATTAAAATATTATGCTGATATTAAAGAATTCTGGAATTCCATTAACAATATGAAAAGAGAAGGCTCAACTCATTTTTTTTTTAATTTTCCTCTTGATATAATTTGGTGAAACCAAGGCCTTCTCCTTCCTGAGAAGGATTTGATTGCAGCAAAGCCATTTCCTATGGAAAGCTGCTCTGCCTGGCTAACTCCAGTGCCAGGGATCAGGGAATTACATGGATAATGGCCAATGCCATGGCTGGTGATGGAAACAGCACATGGAGCACCCAAGATGTTCATTACTGACTGTCCTGGGGGGGAACCCCTCCATGAGATAAAAAATCAAACATTTATCCTCTTTAAGGTGACATAATTTAGTTTTACTCACTTTTATTGTTTTTTGGGGGGCTTTTAGTTGGGGTTTTTTGAGGTTTTTTTTGTTAGTCCTCTCCAACCACTGACTCTCTATCTCAAAAGCCAAAATCTTTCTCCACCTTGACCACGTTTTGGATGCCCCCCAGTGAGGTGACTCCATCGTGCCAAAAGTCACTCACACACTTTATAAACACTGCCAGAAACGCCTGGATATCAGGAAAATCCTAAAAAAAAACCCAAGCAAAACTAAAAATCCATGCCTTTTAGCTATGGATGTGTGGAAAAACACATTAATCTTGCAGAACACGGCCAGCAGACAGGAGCCAAAAGGTTGCCACCGGGGTGTGGTGAAGGGGAGACATTTCCATGCTATTGCTCAGCAGGTCACAGCAACAGGATGCTGATAACATCCTGCAAACTTCCTCCCTCAGCTGGCCTGGAAAAAAATCCCGAAAATGAAGGCCCTGAGGCACATCATGAGCAGCCAACCATTCACAAATGCACCTTCTGGGAATGGAGTGTTTCAGGGCTTTTCTCTGGTTGGAAAGGGACAACTGGAAAGGAAGGAAAACAGGGAAAAAAGAGAAAAAAGGGGAAAAAAGGGAAAATTAGGCAGAGCTGCATGGCCAGCAGGACTTTGGGGTGATGGCTCAGGGATCACAGTGCTGGCACAGCCGTTCCTTTTATTGTTCCAGATGGATTTTACACTGAAAAGAGGTTTTTTAATAGCTGGGTTTCCACTTTTTCCTTGTCCTTAAGAGCTCAAAGATGTTCAGAGTTATCCTGTCAACCACACAGAGATAAATCCAGAGGAAGGCAAAGCAACAGGAGAGGATTTCTCCCTCAAAAGGCAAGAGATTCCACCACATCCAACACCTTTAAAATCCATAAAATTAATTCAATTCAAGCTTTGACGAGAGATGAGCAGGATTTCTGCAGTGCAGCCGGGCTCGTGGCAGGGGGCAGCAAGAAGAAAATTGTTTGCCCAGAGCACTGAGGGATTTCTTTTCCCCTTTTGCAAAGGAAAACACAAAGAGAGGCTCAGAAAGAGAAGCGAAACCTGCCTGCAAAGGAAAATGGCTGAGAATAAAAATCTAAAAAAAAAAAAAAAAATCTAAATATATCTTGGTTTGAGCAAAATAATTTCCTCCAAGAGGTCACTGAATTCCAATTCACTCCAGTCATGACTCTTGCTTGGCTCTCAGGGAGGATGGGACAAGGAGCTCTGTGAGATGCCAGGGGCATTCCCAGAGCCCAGGGAAGGGGATTTTCCCTCTGAATGAGACTCAGTTCCCCCAGATCCTGCACAAGCCATTCCAACCATTTCTTCTCTGTTTTTACTCTCACCCCCCCAGAAAGGGAGAGGTTCTTCAGGAGGATGAGGGACAGCACTGGTGAGGGGATTTCTTCTGCTCTGAGCAGTGTCACCAGTGCTGGGCTGCTGGTTTGACCACAAACCTGAGCTGTGGGGACACCAAACATGCCACAAACATGAGGAAAATGCAGCCCCACCCCTTAATTTCCTCCATTCACTTGGAGGAGATGAGAATTTTGGAATTATAGAAGGGTTGGGATTGTAAGGGACCTTCAAACTCATCCAGTG
Source organism: Hypocryptadius cinnamomeus (assembly GCA_013400635.1). Classification (NCBI taxonomy): domain Eukaryota; kingdom Metazoa; phylum Chordata; class Aves; order Passeriformes; family Zosteropidae; genus Hypocryptadius; species Hypocryptadius cinnamomeus. The sequence continues at coordinate 50,275 of VYZP01047778.1, read as the reverse complement.
GCACCCCTGCCATGGCAGGGACACCTCCCACTGTCCCAGGCTGCTCCAAGCCCTGTCCAGCCTGGCCTTGGACATTCCAGGGATGCAGGGGCAGCCACAGCTGCTCTGGGAATTCCATCCCAGTCCACCCCCACCCTCCCAGCCAGGAATTCCTTCCCAACATCCCACCTAAACTCACTTTGAAGCAATTCCCACCCTTGCTCAGAAGCGCAGAGCCCCATCCCCCGCCAAAGGCACAAACTTTGGGTTTCTGCCGCTGAACTTCCAGCCCCGGGAAGGTGATTGCTCCCAAAAAAGGGGAACAGCTGGGGACAGCGTCCCAGTGGTTATCTCCCACCCCAATTAACACCTTTGAGCGGCCGCCAGCCGCTCAAGGGCTGGGAAGTCAACTTTGCTCTGAAGTCCATTCCTCGCAGCAGAGGGAGCTTGTCAGCCCCTGCCTCCCACCCCTGCCCCCCTTATCTCCCCCCGGAGCTTTCCTGTTTACATTTCCCACTAGATCCCTGTAATTAATGCACTGACAGCGCAGGCTGCTTGGGAATGGTGCTGGATGCCACTCGGGATGAGCAGCACCCCCCACACCTGGAGATGCCGGCAGAAATTTGGGGTGACACCCCACTAAAAGGCTAGTCAGGGATTTGGCTGGTTTTGTTTGCAGTGGGAAGGAAGGGGCAGCCTGAAATGCACCCAGAGGGATCTGCCTTAGCATGGATGCAAATATTCCTAATAAATAATCTGCAAACAAAAATATTTCCTGTGCTGGGGGTGCAGTTTTGGCTGCACATCCCAAAACTCCAGCTCCAGGCAGCCTTGGCACAAGGGGAGCAGCCTGGGACTGTTTTTGGGCACTGTAAAACCTGGCACAGGGAGATTCCCTGATCCTTGAATGCCTCAGGAGCTGCAGTTAATGCCCAGCATACAAGTATTTGCACCCCTGCATGGCACAGTGCTGCTTTTCCCAGAAAATGCTCAAATTCTCCCCATTTTCCCTCATCTCCCCCCATTTTACCCTGGAACAAATAGAAAAGTTCAAGCACTCAGGCACAGCTGTTGGTGTCTGTCCAGTCCCAGGGCGGGGAAGGGAGGATGGAGAAGTATTAAAAACTCAAATACTGCTTTTACACATTTTTCCTCCACTCCTATTTCCTAATTTCCAACAAAACAGGCCACAACGATTCCCAGCTCTCGATCTAGGATGGATCAGGCTCTAAGACCACGAGGCATTCTCTTGGAGAGAAGAAGAAAGAAAAACCTGCCCGGATTTTTCCATCAGGAGAAAACCCCACGGCTGCATCCCGGCGTTTATCCCAAAACCATCCAGTGCCATTCCTGGTGACGCCAGCGCGGGGAAAGCAGAGCCATAAACCCCATCCCTCCCCGGAGCTGGAGGGCAGCCCGCTGCAGATCCCTATCGGAATCAAAGCCTGCAGCTGCTGGAAGTGTGGCAGGGAGCTTTTGGTGGGAAGAGCCCCCTCGCTGTTATATGGCACCCAGGGGAGCTGTGGCTGTCGCCTCCGCAGACCTCAGGAATCCCAAGGGATTTAGGGAGCTGCAGCACAGCTGTGCCTGCCCTCATCCACGCCCAGGCAGCAGGGTGAGAGGTGCCATATAAAAGAGCAGGGTGGAGGCAGATATGGATCTTCAAGGAGGGAAATTTGGCAGGAGGGCGAGGTAAAGCAAGGAGGAAAAGAGGGAGAAAAAAGGAAAAAGGTTTAAAAAAAAAAAAAAAAAAAAAGGAAGCTTTGAAATCGAAGCCCTGGTTGATCCCACCTCGAGGTTGGGGAGGTGAGAAGGGAAGGGTGGGTTGAGGAGGGAAAGGCAGCCCTGGGTGGGGGTGGGGTTGTTGTTAACACCTTTTTGAGGTGCACACACAGAGATCACATCAGGCCCAGCAGAGACAGTACTGGTGACTTCCAAGGAGGTGTCCTTAAGGAAAATCCATTTGGCTCCAGTGCCTGGGAGCTCTTCTGCTTAATTGATAATCTCAAAGCATCAATATTCAGCTTTATTAATATGTGGCAGAAGTGCAACAGAAATAAGCCCAGACCTGGAGGGAGGGATAGAACATTTTATGCTCCAAAATCCAGAAAGCAGCAGAACTGCACTCTGGGTTTGGCCCACAATATTGACTTTTTATTACCTGAAATTACAGACATGCTCCTGCATTGTCACTGCCCTGTACTTCCCTCCAGCCCCATTTTTCCAGCATGTTCAGCTCATTTCTTTTTTGCCTTCCATTAAATGGATCCTGCTCATCCTCTGAGTATGATCAGAGGCTCACACTGCTGTTCCCGCATTTCTTGGCGGATCCCTCACCTGGGGTTCCTTTCCAGCTGCCATAAACCTGAAAAGAACCTTTTCCTTTGGAAACCCCTTCAGCAGCAGAAGGGTTTGGGAATGACCCCTCTCCTTGCTCCTGCTTCCACATGTTCCCAGCTGCAAGTTCTGCCTCCAGCAGCCCTGACCCCGAGCCGGTGCTGTGGGAATCCACCTTTCTGCAAGGATGAGCGAGGGAATTGCCAGTTTTTTTTGCCCTTTCGCTCCAGCAAACCTCGCTGCCAGCTCTGCAGCAGCCTGAGCTCCTCTGGCTGGAAAAATCCTGCTCCTTGCTGCTGGGACAATGAATATTTTTCCCTCCACCCGCCTGGGTTAAGAACCTTGAGGTCAGGCTGAGGGTGCTGGTAGCTCGCTGCCCTGCGTGCTTCCAGCCCCATTCCCCTGCAGGAGCTGATTTAGGATGGCATCCAAACCCTTTGGAGGCAGCCTGGCTGTGCCAAAGGAGAGGGTGAGCAGCAGGAGCGGGACAGGCTCAGGTGCTGCCCTGCCCTGCCCGCTGATCCGGAGGGTGGAGAGCATCCTTTGGTGTGCGAGCACTGATTTCCCTACGCTGGTTGCTAAGGGCAGCCCGGAGGAGCCGAGCTGCCGGCGAGCCGCTGAGGATGTGGGGAAATTATCCAGCTCGTTTGATGAAATCCTACCCTGGCTGGCGAAGGAAAAATCCGGCAGCACAACAAATCCTGCCCGGGGGCTCTGGGATTGGATTAAAAACACAGCAGCCACTTGACGCAAAGAGCCAGCTCGGGATAAATTCGGGCTGCTGGCTCCCAGCTGCCCGCTCCTCTGCGTGCTGCCAGAGCTGGGCTGGATCGGGAATTGTCGGTGTCATTCCATCCTCCTGCCTCCGACACATCCATCGCCCCCAGGCAGCACCGCCGGGCTGAAATGGCTCTGCTAACCGAGCACTGCGTGTGTGAGGGGAACGAGGCGATCCTCAAGGGCCCCTCCAGCCCCAACCAGCCCGGGATTCTGCGGGCACAGCGCTCAAAGCTGGGCCGGATCCAGGACTCGCACCTGAGGCTCACCCCCGGCAGCTGGGTGTGTGCGGTGCAGCAGCACAGACAGCCACAGCGCCCAAAATGTGCACGGTGCGTTCAAACCAGCACCCAAAATGTGCATGGTGTGTTCAAACCAGCACCCAAAATGTGCACAGCACCCTCACTGCATCCAAACCAGCACCCAAAATGTGCACGGTGTGTTCAAACCAGCACCCAAAATGCGCACAGTGCATCCAAACCAGCACCCAAAATGTGCATGGTGTGATCAAACCAGCACCCAAAATGTGCACGGTGCGTTCAAACCAGCACCCAAAATGTGCACAGCACCCTCACTGCATCCAAACCAGCACCCAAAATGTGCACTGTGTGTTCAAACCAGCACCCAAAATGTGCACAGCACCCTCGGAACGTGTTGGAGAGCACCCAGAATGTGCACAGCACCCTCAGTGTGTTCAAACCAGCACCCCAAATGTGCACAGTGTGTTAAAACCAGCACCCAGAATGTGCACAGCACCCCTGGAATGTGGTGGAGAGCACCCAAAATGTGCACAGTGCGTTCAAACCAGCATCCAAAACATGGGCAGCACCCTGGGAACGTGATGGAGAGCACCCAGAATGTGCACAGCACCCTTGGAATACAGTGGAGAGCACACAAAATGTGCATGGTGCGTTCAAACCAGCACCCAAAATGTTCACAGCACCCTTGGAATGTGCTGGAGAGCACTCAAAATGTTCACAGCACCCTCCGTGTGTTCAAACCAGCATCCAAAATGTGCACAGTGTGTTCAAACCAGCACCCAAAACATGGGCAGCACCCTGGGAACGTGCTGGAGAGCATCCAAAATATGCACAGCACCCTTGGAATGTGCTGGAGAGCACCCAAAATGTGCACAGCATCCTCAGTGCATTCAAACCAGCACCCTTGGAATGTGCTGGAGAGCACCCAAAATGTGCACAGCACCCCTGGAACCTGCTGGAGGACACCCAAAATGTGCACAGCACCCCTGGAGCCTGCTGGAGGACACCCAAAATGTGCACAGCACCCCTGGAACCTGCTGGAGGACACCCAAAATGTGCACAGCACCCCTGGAACCTGCTGGAGGACACCCAAAATGTGCACAGCACCCTCGGAAGCCGCTGCAGAGCCCGCAGGGCGCTCCCAGCCCCTCAGCATCCTCCCTGCAGCCCAGCCCGGCGTGCGGCGGCTCTGGCTCTCACTAGAGGGAGGCAATCACCAGGAGAAGGAGCATGAGGAGCTCTGCGGGCTGCCCGAGCTTCCCCAGCCGCCTGAAGAGGGACCCGAGGCAGCCTCTGAGGATGGGCTGAGCTCCTGTTCCTGCCTGAGGCGTTTCCCAGGGCTGAGGCTCCCCGGGATCCGAGCTGGGCTTGTCTGGCTCTATTCTGGGTTGCCCCTGCGTTCCTAAATCTCCCTCAAATCCCTCATCCCTCACATCCTAAAAGGCTGGGAAGGGGCAGCACCACTCACCCAGGGATGCTGGTGAACATCCTCACCCAGGATGGAAATCAGAACATTGAGGGGTTTGCCTCAATTCCTCCCCCAAGGTGGGTTTGGTTTGGGATGTGCAGAGCTCCTGGTTGGAATCAACCCAGGTTTAGCAGAGCCCTGGCTCCAGCTGATCTCATCTCCTTCCATTCCTTAAAGTGCAGAGAAAAATCCCTGGGAATCAGCCCCGTGAGGATTAAAGCAGGAATTTAAGTGCTTTGGGACCCAGGCTGGGCCAAGCATTGCTCACAGGTGGTTTAGAGCAGTTCCCCTAAATTTATTATAAAATGATAAATCTGTTACACCCAGGCAGTAAATTTGCTAATTGCCAGCCAGAGCAAGCAGGAATAGAGGAATAGGAGTGATAAATCCATTTTCCTGTAGCACCAGGACGTCCTGAAAGAAAAAAGAACTATGGAGCTGCTGGGAGGTGGACTTTTAAAGAAGGCAAAATGAGCAGAAAATTAGAAAATTGAGGGGTTTACCTCAATTCCTTCTCCAAATGGGTTTGATTTGGGATGGGTTTTAGCTGGGACATTACAGTTTGAAAAGCTTTATAAGGAGTTTTATTCATAGATAGACAAGTATTATGTTGAGGCATAAAATATATATGGATGGATATACAAAATCCAAAAATAAAATATAAATGTGACCATTGTCTCCAGGTTTTCAGAAACAAGGTGCAATTTCAGAAACACAATATACTTTTTCTGTTGAGATAATCAGAAACTTATTTGCCAGACTGGGCAACTTGTTACACATTTAATGATTAGATGATACTCAGAGGGATGAAGAATAAAAAGTTTCAGAGATTTGATGCAAAAGCCCTTTTTTAAGCTAAATCCTGAGTGTTTCTGAAGAAAAGCAGATATTTAAAAATCAATAGGAGTAGATGGTTCCACTTCCCCTCTCGCCTTAGGGAAAGGAAGAGCCCAGGAAAGGAATAAGTTGAATTTTTAAGGAAGTCTGACCAAAGGTTCGATTTTGAAACTCCAGCGTGCCTTTTCTAGGCTGATTTAGGGGAAAAAGCAGAGTTTCTGCTTTCTCATTAGCACTCAGGGGGACATTTCTGCTGCTCAGCTGCCTGGGCTGCACCTCCTCCAGCTGAGACTTGTGCAAAATCCCTCCCAAAGCAGCTGCCTAGGGAAGGGACCCTTGGAGCTCCTCTAATCCAACCTCCCTGCAATTAAAAGGGACATTTTCAACCAGCTCAGGTTCTCAGAGCCCTGTACAACCTGATCTTGATGGTTTTTAGGGATGGGGCAGCCACCACCACTCTGGGGAATACACATCAGAGCTTTTCCACCCTTTTGGAATAATCTTCCTCCTTTTATCCAATTATTGTTTGCAGAAAGTGCCTGGTCCCACCAATATTCCAGATATTTCCAGTGGTGCAGCCAGCACAGATTTTACCTTCCCCAATGCTGCTCTGCCTTTCAACACACAGAATTTACAGCAGCCCAGGCTGCTATATCACAAAAATAAAGGTGATTTTACCCCCAATAAACCCAGCTCAAAGGAGGTGCACGGTCAGATTTTGTCAAACCCACACAGGCTGTGTTTGTCCCCAGCTCAGCAGTGCATCCCACAGAAAGAGGAAATGGTTTGGAGGCTGCAAATCTTTTTTTTGTTAGTTTTTTTTGCAGCTGAACCGAGTGTAAATTAAATGCTGACCAACAGGGAAGGAGTTTTGCACTGGGAGAAAGTTTAGCAGTGGTCAAGCAGTTCCCACGGGTGATTTTGTGCAGGAGGGGGATCAGCTGTGCTGCAGGGCACGAGGTTTTGCGGAGGAAATGCTGCTGCAGTGGTGCCTTGGGGTGCCCAAACAGCTTCAGAGCTGGGAAAAGCAGCACTGGGATTAGTGCTGGAACAGCCAGAACTGGGATTTTCCCCTTGGAAAGCAGCAGGTGATTCCTGCAAGCAGGCAGCTGAGCAGAGGTTTGAAGTTAAACCCTGTGCCTTGAGAGCAGGATCGAGAGAATTATTTATTTTTAATCCAGAGCCTTGCCTGAATTGCACCTCAGATCAGGGGATTTGAGCAAAACTGAATTTTCTGGCTCTGGATGCCCAACAGCAGCCCCCACGGAGCACCTGGGTCCTCCCAGACTTCCAGCCCTGCTCATGTGGCCAGGTTTGCTTTGGTGAAGGAGGAGGACACTGAGAAGCAGCACCCCAAGGTGTCCCCAGGCAGCTGTCCCGGGCTGTTCCCATCACCTGTGGGATGGAGAAGGGAAGGGAGCTCATCCCAACGCTCCCCTCATCAGCTGCCCAACAATTCCTTTTTTTATCAGCTCACACAGACACTTCTGTGCTTTTCCAAGCAGAAAACCCTCAAGGAGGGGAAGAGAGCAGAGCAGAGGGGACACCCCCACCCTAAAATTCTGTGGTTTTATGAAAATGGAGCCTTGGAGATGTGAGGATAATTCCCCCAGGTCCCTGCTGGGACCTTCCCTGAGGATGGGGTCTGCCAGCAATCCCTCCCCAGCTGCCCTAGAGCAGGCACCACTCCACCAGAAAGGATTTCTGGACTCCCACTTATCTCCCTCCAGCTCCAGGATCAGGGAATTCATGCTCCATTGCAAGTCTTAAAGAAAATCTGCCAGCAGCCATTAACTCTGATAAGGCTCCCCCCGGGCTCAGGCAGCTCTGCCTCAGGAACAGGCTCCTCCAAGCGTTTCCAAGAGATGCAGAGCACATTTCCAATGAAATCCAGGGAATTTGCTGCCCTACCAGCTGCTGGAAGCAAAAAGGAGCAAGCAGCTGGCTCAGCAAACACCTACAGCCCTTGTAGGTTACAGCCTCACAAGGCACAGGAGCTGCTCCAACCACTGAAGCATCGGGGAAAAAAATAAATAATTATGCTGCAGCAGGAGCATTTCCTTTCCTCTGCTCCTAATTAGCCTCATTAACCACAGCAAGGTGCACTGTGCTGAATTTAAAGGGTTTGTGGTTAAATAGGTGTGTGGGAGAGGTGTCTGTATGAAGGTGAGCATTGTTTGCTGAGTAAGTAATGGAAATTGGATTTTAAAAGCTGTTTTAGGAGGAGTACTAGTGCTGTTGTAGGTACACAGAATAATCCTACTAATTGACTATGATTTCTAGAGGTAACAATACAGAAATACAAAATCTACCTTTCAAAAAAAAAAAAATCTCTAGGAGAGCCAGAGCAGAGAGTTGTGTTTGCTGAGGGGACTTTGCTGTTTCCATTCCAGGCAGAAAATTTGTGAGAGTCAAAAATGAGCCCCAGCGTGGTGGGGACCAGCTGGAAAACCATCAAAGCCCATGTCCCTAGTGGCTGAGATGTCCCTGATCGTGTTCTCTGTGACAAAAACTTGCAGCAGATTTAGAAATGATGCCCAGATTTATTCTTTGATATGACCTGAGCTGAGGAATAAGCTCAGGGGGGGAAAAGAGGTTGGACTTTTAACCTCTCAACCTAAAATTCTGTGGTTTTATGAAAAGGGAGCCTTGGAGATGTGAGCACAATTCCCCCAGCATAATTGCCCCATCCCTGAGGATGGGGTCTGCCAGCCCCTGTCAGGATGTACCAAGGTGTATCAGCAAGGTTTCCTCAGAGCTGCAGAGCTTCCCTGCAGCAGCACCAGCAGTGACTTGCACTTAAAAAAAAAATAAAAAAAAATCAGTTTTGTGTCCCTCCAAGGCAGCCAAATCCCCCTGGTTGGGAAAGAAGTGCCCGCGGGTTTCAGGGTCCCCGATGGAGAGAAAAGCCACGGCTTTTCTGCGCTGGGAGAAGCGATTTTTGGGGCGTTTGCAAGGCAGAGGCAGCTCGGTGCGAGCAGCCACTGGGTGGCAATCGCCATCCGGCTGCGGCGCCGGGACCGCCGAGCATCCCTCCCCTTCGGCCGCATGCAAATATGGGAACATCTGGCAGCGAGGACTTGTAAAGATAGCCCTCAGCTAAGCAAATGCAGGAACAGGGGTTCAACCAAGCTGTCATGTAGTTAAACTGCTATTTTTTCAATATAATTATGCCTTTTTTTTTTTTCCCCAATGCTCATTTGCCTGTTGTTGTTTGCCCCGCTGCATTTGCTGGGTTTTATGGGCTGTCTGCAGGGGCTGTGGGGTGGCACAGTGTCACAGAGCTGTGGAATTGGGTTGGAAGGGACTTTAAGCCCCATCCAGTCCCAACTCCGTGCCACAGGCAGGGACATCTCCCACTAGACCACGCTGCTCTGAGCCCCATCCACACCCATCTTCATCCTGTGCTCCTTGTCATTTGAATTTCCCTTACAACTCCTCATTTGCTCTCCCTGGCTGTTTTGGGCAGGCTGGGTGTCCCTTGCAGCTGGCTGTGCCCAGGACTGGGCTTGCCAGCACCTTGGGGGCACTCAGGCAATAGTCAGGAGGCTGCTCTGAAACGCAGCCAAGGCTTTTGTGCAATTCCTCCTCGCTCTCTGCAGGCTGGTTTGGGGTCAGGTCTGGAGGACTGGGAAGGAAACCTGTGGTCTGGGAGTCTGGAGCCTGCTTGGGGTGGGAGCTGGAGTGGATTCTCTGAGCACAGGCTTCCCTTGCAGCCCTGGGTAAATCCCTGTGTGCCCCTGGCCTCTGCTCACAGCCAGTGCAGTGGGACATCAGCACAATCCTGGGAGGAATTCTGAGCACAAGGGAATATCTGAAACACCCAGAGAGCTTCAGCTGTACTTCCAGCAAGTTTTGTCACTTTTCCTGCAGAGCAGCCCAGTTTAGACCCAAACCCTGGTGATTCAAGCCTAACTCAGCAAGAGGAAAACCACCGCACAAACCATTCCTTGGGCTGGCTCTGCCCAGGTGTCCACTGCAGCTTCCAGAGCTGCTTCAACACCAGTGTTCCCCTGAACCACACTGACAACAGGCCTGCAACCAACACCTTCATCCATGAACCACAGTGATAGCAGACCTGCAACCACCACCTTCATCCATGAACCACACTGAAAACAAACCTTCACCACCACCTTCATCCATGAACCACATTGACAGCAAACCTTTAACCACCACCTTCATCCATGAGCCACAGCAACAACAAACCTTCATCCCTGAACCAAACTGACAGCAGACCTGCAACCACCACCTTCATCCATGAACGACAGTGACAGCAAACCTGCAACCACCACCTTCATCCCTGAACCACACTGACAGCAAACCTTTAACCACCACCTTCATCCATGAACCACAGCAACAACAAACCTTCTTCCCTGAACCACACTGAAAACAATCCTTCACCACCACCTTCATCCCTGAACCACACTGGCAATAAACCCTCAACCACCACCTTCATCCCTCAACCACACTGAAAACAAACCTTCATCCCTGAACCACATTGACAGCAAACCTTTAACCACCACCTTCATCCCTGAACCACATCAACGACAAACCTGCAAACACCACCTTCATCCCTGAACCACAGTGACAGCAAACCTTTAACCACCACCTTCATTTATCCCTGCCTGGCAGAGATGACTCAACCTGACCTGGGATTGTGCAGCTGAGGCTGGGTTTGGAGAGCCCCAAGATGTTGGGTTGGTGGCCATGGAGAACACCTCAGAGCAGACACTCACAGCCACCTCTTCCCCCTGCCCCCCAAACCACTGCCCAGTGGGAAGGAGGCGATGGGGCAGCATCACTGGGGGGATGCCAGTGAGTAAGAGGCTGTGGTTCCCCTCTGGTTTTGTGGGGCCAAGCACCATGGTTGCGATGCTGCGATAGGTCCTGGGAGCCACCACTGCGGTCAGCACTGAAGAAATAGTGCAGTGGAGCAGGCAGAGAAATTGCAGTGGGTGCTGGAGTGAGGAGAACCAAGGAACTGCTGCCATGGGACAGCTCAAGGTACCTGGGACTGGGGCAGGGGAAGGGGCATGGTGGAGAAGGAGTGGTGGGATGGTGGTGCTGGACCACTCCAGGGTTGCTGGTTCTTATCTGCAATGGGGAAAAGGGGAGACTGGAAGGAAGGGTGGATATGAGGAGGAATGGGGAGGAAAGTTGAAGAAAGGGATGAACAGAGCAAGGTGAGACATCTGTGCAGTCATCTGCAAGGTGCATCTCTGTGGGCTTGGATGGACTTGCCAAAGGAGCCAACAATGGACTCAATGCTCCCTGGAGCATCCAGGGAGGGGACACCAACAGCCCACTTCAGTTTAGGGAAGGAACCACAGGCTGCCAGCCTCACTTCTTCTGGGAGGTGGTGAAAGCAAACCTCCCCCAGCATGGCAGCCAGGCTGGGTTCACCTCTCCTGGTCACAGGTGGCCCCGCTGCCACCCTGAGCACACAAGCAAAGCTGGTGTTTGTCATCACCTCAGAGACAAGAGCCCATTTCCAACTCCAAGAACAACATTAACCATAAAACCATCTTGTTCTTATTGGATGAAGGCACCAAGTGAAGGATTTGCATGGGTGTGGCATTCCCAGAAGGGGTGAGGCAAACATCTCCTCTCTCTGTGCTCATGGACACAAATGCCCTAAATCAGCTGGCACATTTCTCATGCTAAGTGCTAAAGAGAAAAATATCTCCATGGCTTACAAGAACTTTGCTGGTGACCAACATCTGCTCCCAAAGAATGGCTGCCAAAGTTTCCAGGAAACCCTCCAAGCCTTTTTTATCATATTTACTCAGTGTTGTAACTCAGTGCTAGCGGCATTTTTAGGAGAGTGTCTTGAGGGAGTAAAGCCTTGGTCTTAAAATCATGCAAATGATCTAACAAGGGTTAGGTGGAAGACATGCTCAAGCACGAAGAGACTTTGTCCTGCTGGATTTTCAGACATAGATCTGCAGATACTCAATCACAACAAACTGTTGCTCAGGCTCTCCTAATCTAGAAGATGACGGAGGTTGATTGCAGATCTGGTTTCTGGCCAACTGGGCCTCCAGTTGTTCCATCTCCAGATGTCACCTCAGGTAGCATCAGCTGGTCACGGCTGCAGAGATGGCTTCACAGGAGGTGGGTACAGTTATTTTTCTCAACCAACCTGGCCACCAGGTCCTTCCTGTTAACCTCCAGGAGATGTTATCTTAATTGGCATCAGCTGGTTGTGTCTGCAGAGAGGTTTATGGGAACCAGGAGCTCTGTGTGGCTGTGCCCATGTGGAAGTGAGGGCCCTCCTGCAGTTTCATGCAGGTGGAACCAAGAGCAACGGGAGGCACCAGCACTGAAAGTCCTGTCTTGGTTTCAATGGTGAACCACATGGTTTTGTTATATTGTTTTTATTCTCAGGCCCAAAAATTACTCCCATCTGGTTATTTCCCCCGAAACCATCACGAATCGGCACTCAGCCAATCGGAGCAGGGCTCCTCGCCCAAAATTCCGTTCTTCCCTTTTATGGTCATAATCTGGTCTCTCCAAAGATAAAAAAAGGTAGGTACGGACCACGCCAAGATGCGGGCGGTTGGTTCCACATGACAGGTTGTCCCGTGACCTGCTCCCATCAGGCCACCACAGGGCCAGAAAAGAGGAAAGAACCCAGCGGGCAGAAGGTGATGATAACAATTTTGGGCTCAAAAAAACAGAGTGCCAACAGACATCTGAGGTGGTGAGACACAGAGAGCTCTGGGGGGGTGTGGTGTCAGCCCCCCCAACCACCCCTGCTAATGAGCACACTAATTGGGGCCTGGAAAACAGCATTGGGCACCATGACTGGGACTGGGTGTGGTGCTGGGGAGACTTTCAAGGCTTGGCCTAGAGTTGGGTACTTGTTGCTCTTGTTGTCCAACTGGTATGGAAGGAGAAATCTAACGGAAAGCTTGATCCATGAGGAACGGGTTTTCCTCCTCCCAGCCATGATCATGGGAATTGACAGACATTGATTTCTGTTCGTGTGTTCACACTTTGATGGCATTTCCAGCCCTCAGCCTCAAAGGCCTTGGCATGCCACACCTCAGGCCCACCTGGATCAATTCACGATCAAAGCCTGATCTGAGACTTGTCTGCAAATTCAGTCGTGGCTGAAGACAACAGAGGTCAAACCCCACCACCAAGAGCCAACCAAACCTTCCCAGAATCAGAGGTGTTTGGATCTTCAGGTGTTTTTTGAGCTCTTGCTGGTTCCCAGCCAGGAGATTACACATCAGTCTCTGCCCGTCCCATCCTGCACTCGAGAGGAGGCCGATAACCAACGAGCCAGAAAGGAAACCACTTTCATGCTCTGACCCTGAGCAGCCTCCCTGAGGGCCTTTAGCAGCGCTGGATTCTGAGAGGATTTGCAATTATTTGCTTTTTTCAAGCAAGATGAGCTACCAGAAGGGAGTTGTGGAGGATCAGCGCCAAATCCTGGTCTCTGACCAGGCAACTCTACCAGATCCCCATCCACCCACCAGTACTCACCACGCAGCTGCCTCCTCCTGTCCTCCAAAAAATGCAGAGCATTTCCCAAGCACAATCCCTCGTCACAGTTTGTGACTCTCTTAATTCCATTCTCAGACAGAAAAAGAAACAAATTACAGGAAGAGGCAAAGCACCCTTAGAGCAACATTTGACTCCTGTCTGAGCCAATCCTTAATATGGGGCAGCCCTGTAAGATAAACAGATAAACGCCCTGGAACGTGTTTATTCCCAGCACCCCAATGTATTTCCTCATAGTGATCATATTTAAATCTCCTCTTCTGGCATGAGTGCATTTGAGTATTTGGTTAGAAGGCGGATTCATCTGCCAAGCAGGAAAAAAAAAGAGGAGGCATTGCTTAAAGAGGATTTAATGAAAGTTGTCCTGAGCTCAGGCTGAGTTTTTGTCACTTAAAAGCTCCATAACCAAGGCAGGAAATTTTGTATTAACGAGCAGGGGAGCAGCTCTGAGTTTCATCAGCCCTTCTAGGGCAGCACAGGCCACCCCAAAGCTGCAGAGGAGACCTCATTTCTCTCATGTGCTGCTTCTGACAGTCCTGTCACGTAAAATTAGAACATGGGAAGTTTCAGGAACGAATTCTCAAATGTGCTTCAGTTGCAAGAAGTAGAAGAAATTAATACCATGGGGAAAATTTCCTCCCAAGCTGAAACTCTTGCTTGACGAATGGAGAGAGAAATTCTCTGCCGAGTCATGGGCACAGAGAGTGGGGAAGGGTGGAGGAGTCTGAATATTTAATCTACTTTTAATCTCCAAAATTCTTGACTCAGACTTTCGTGGCTCTTCATACCAAGAGCGCAATTCCTGCTTTGCCAAATCCCGCTCGTTAAAGGGATGCAGCGACAGGAGAGGCAGGAACAGAAGGAGCATTTCTGGGCAGCCAAATCTGCAAAGCCTGGGTAATGCCACTGTATAAATTCATGAGCCCATTCCTCTGGGGAGCCGGGCTTTAGTGCCAAAAGATATTCCAGAATTACAGCAATCAGAAAACAATAAAGAGCTTGGGAAAACGCTGATGAGGGAAACCGGAGAAATTAGGGTAGTTAGAAAGACAAATGAGAAGGAATAAAACCCAGGTATTAAATAATTGGTGGGAGGCAGGAGGTAGATTAAGAGCTGTTTTCATGGCTTGGACCCCGAGCACAAGGAACCATTAGATGAAAGGAATAGATGGGAAACCAAACCCCCCCAAAGGGCAGCACTTGCACTTGGCAGAGGTAATTAGAGCAGGGAGTTCAGGCTGAAGCCACAATCTGAAGAGGTTCACTTGAGCAGCGAGAGAGAGCTCCATGTGCTCTGCCATTAACAGCAACAAAAGCAGCTCTGAAAGGGCTCTCAGACACCCAGCCTGGCCCCCTCCCTCTCGCTCTTTTCCTTTCAACATCTGCAGGGAAGCAGCTGCTGGACCACAAGGAAGCAAGAGCCTGATGGAGCCTTGGCATTGGCCAAGAGAGACCTCAGCCACAGCAGGGACAGCTGACACCCACGGGAGTCTTCCCCCACAGCCAGCCTTGACCCACTCTGTCCTGGAGATATTTCAGACCAACCCCATTATTCACCCCTGTGGAAGACCTAAACTCAGCAGATTTCTGGGAATCCAGCACTGTGACAGCTCATTAATGTTTAACTCCAGATTATGGGCTTGCTGCTATCAGAGCACGGGGGAGGCAATATTCCCCTGAGCCCTGATAAGAGATAGCACATCCTACTCCAGGAGTTAAATAATCAGGGATTAAATAATCAGGGGTTAAAAACCACACTGGAGCTGATGGAGTTTATGGCCTGACTGGCTCACTCTTTGCCTCATGTTGATATAATCCTATAAACCAAAGAAGAAAAGTGAGAGTCCCTTATTGCAGCAGTGGTTAACAGGACCAGAGGGAAGCACAGGTGATTATTCACCCCTTTAGGATGAGTTGTACAATACTTGTTAATATTTTTTTTTCCCTGTAAATCTCCAGCTCCCAGCGTCCTGTCATTACATGAGAATATCACTCTTCCTTTTTTTGAGAAACAAGAACTGCCAAGGCTCCCTGAATGGAAGGACAAGACACAAATGGGTATTTTTTGCAAAGATTGTGCCTTTTAACCCAATTTTTCTGGGTTCTCTCAGGGCTGACTTGTGGTACTCTGGGACACCTTGATTTTTCTGCGTAATTCCTGACCTTGGCAAAAGCACAGTGAGAAGGTGGCCAGCAAGATAAAATAATGGAGGTGATTAATGCTGCCTCTTTAATTCTGCTAAACTTTATAAACAGCTTGACCTCGGCAGGCAAGAGCTCGAAAGTGAAAGTAAAAGCCAGGACAAAGGTCACTTATTCCATGCTGGGAGGGGAAGAATTTGCTTGGCTTTCACAAATACTCTCCCAGAAGTTTTATGAATGACTTCTCAGATTTCTTGGTGACTCTCACGTCCCCAAACAGCCTCCAGCAGCTGGGACCAGTCCAGATCCAGCACTCAGGGATGCCAAAGTGGGACAGACACGTCAGGGGCATCCCCGTGCCTGCACCATAGGTTGAAAAAATGGGATTTCCTCTCCACTTCATTGCAAAACTTCCAGATGAACAAGTATTTCTAAGAGAAGAAGGGAATGGCTGCAATCTCTGCATTTCCAGCCTCTCAACCTCTCCAAACATCAAGAGGTGACATTTGAAGGAGAACAACCCAAACACTGAGGACCTTGACATTCAAAGCTGCATTGCGGATGTCCTTCTCTAAACAGTATTTTTAGCCCAGGAGCAGTAGCTCCATCTGCTTCTTCCTCCTTTCCTATAAGTTAAATAAAACCAAAATTCCTGGAATCTCAGCTCCTCGTTCATTTGAGTGAGCTACAGTTTTAAAATCCCATCACGTTTTGATTTTTCTCCTTCTGGTCCCATCAGTTTGCTTTAATACTAAAGGCCAATTTTCCAGCAACCACAAGTACCTGGAATTTAGGATCTCATTTTCTCCTCTGTTATTCCCCTCTCTTCAATCAGCAAAATATTTTCCTTTAGATGAGGGGGAAATGTCACGTCGTGCAGGGCTTCTATCACATCCTGGGGCCAAAGGACACCCAAAACAGGGTTTTTTACATGGGGTGACACTTTTTTTAGCTCATAACCCATGGTAAAAAATCACAAACATCCATAGATGTGCCTGATGATATCCCAGCATCTGCCCCATCTCCTGGAAGTGCCACCAGGTCTGCCTAGGAGATTGGCATTTTGTGGCATGTGCCTGGTCTGGAGCGGAGCCACCTCACAAGTTTTGCCTTCATCTTCTGTGGGGTTTTTCTGTTCTTTGGAAGGTTTCAGGCAGAAATAGCGTTTCCCCAAGCCAAAAATAGGCTTTCAAATGTGTAATTATTTTCAGGGTGCCTGCAGAGAGAGAGAGCTGCTGTGAAAGCCATGGTGCACCAGGGACACATCCTTCCCCCACTGCTTTGGGCCAGCAAGTGGAAACACCAATAAATCAAAGGAAAAAGGAAAAATTCATGGGAATTTTTGGGAATAACCCAAAAAACTCTCATTCCCCCTGGTGTAGCTGTGCATACAAGATGCTAGGAGTCTGCTTGACTTCGAATTGAAGTTTTTGAGGTGCATGAGCATCCTTTGACAGGAAACAGTCACTCCTTACACTTCCCACCCCTGCTGCTCTTTAGCAGGGTTTGACGAAGGGGTTTGCTCACCCTTTCTGTGCCACCACCCAGGCAAAGCCATGCAGAGGCCGAGCAGAGCCGTTTGAGCCCTTGCAAAGGCCCTTCAGCCTGGCTGGGCTGTGTTTCCTTCCCTGGGAGGGCAGTGGAGGCAATGCCAAGAGCTCACAACTGGAGTTGCACAACCCCAGGCCAGCGCCGGCTCCCAACCGTCAGCGCTCGGAGGCGGCAGCGGCGGCGGGAGGGGAGGACGTGCAAAGCCTTTTGTGGCCCCCCCCCCACCACCACCAGGCTCTTTTTATACTTTAGAGAAGTTGGGTTCATCCCTAAGTTCCTCTCCCACAGATTGTTCCTGTTGTTGTCGCTGCTCCGACCTCGCAGATCATGTGGCTCGGGGTGACCTGGGCGCAGCCAAGCCGGTGGCTGGGAGCTCCTGGTGCCTGCCTGTATGGGGGACACTGGGGACACTGGGGACACTGAGGACAGAGGTCCCTGTGGTGCTTTTTGCCTCCTCACCATCTCCTCATTTCAGCTTTAGCTAACTTGCCACATATCCGTGACTGAATGCTGCAGAGCTCTTGATGGTTTCACTAAGGTGCAATGATTTCCCCAGCCATCACAGCTGGATATTGCATGCAAAATCCACAGTGTACTAAGATTATAAAACAGAGATAGATCTCGGCTTTGATTCTGTGGGCTGTAAAAAATCATGGCAAATAATCCATGGTTACTTGGTGTGTTGTTTTCCCTTTAAACTCTCTGTCATCTTCTCCTTCAAAAGTCAAAGAAACAAGGATTAGACAGAATTAAAACTTGGAGAAAAATAGAATTCCAATTTATTACAATATCCAGGCTATACCGTTCAAGAGTAATTTAAAGATCCCAGCCAACATTTATTAAAACTGTAGAAAGCTTTTGAGCACGACTGACAGTCCTCTTTAGGGAACTCGCTCCTGCTTTAACTTCTTAAATACAAAGCTCTCTGTTCCTCTACCACCTCTACCTTGGCAGCTATGCCAGGGAGAACCTCTGGCTTGCAGCATCCCAAAAAGCTGTGCCCAAGCAGAGAGAAAGGATTTAGTTTTTGGGGAGCATCCCTTGAACACGCTTGGCAGGAAGGGCAGAGTTGTGGTTAAAGGTGAAGCTTTCCCTCCTGCTGCTGCGTATCTTCCAGATTTTATCGTGCCTGGGTTCAAATTCCCGGTGGTTTGAATGCAATAAACTCTGGTTTATTTGTGGGACCTGGTTTGCTTGAGGGCTCAGCCAGGAAGCTGAGCTGCAGCCCTGCTTTGATGCACACCTGGGCATGGCCACCCCTCTTGGTCCCAGGGACTGCAGGGTACACCGAGCTGGGAGCAGAAGGGACAGCACCCATGGAATAAACTGAGCCCAAAGGGACCCACAAGGGTCAGCGAGCCCCGCTCCTGACCCTGCTCTGGACAGCCCCAGGAGTCACTTCAGGTTCTTGAGAGCGTTTTCCAAACCCGTGTCCCTCCTCCCAGGGTAGGCAGGGAGAGCTTTAACACCCACAGCAAGGGCAGTCAGAATTTTGCTGTGAAACAGGTGATTAACAGGTGATTAACAGGTGATTAGGCAGCGGTGACTGATGAGGCAGGTCCTTGGGATGGCTCTGGGACAGCAATTTCCCCCAGTGCTCCATTTGGAGCTGCTGGGCTTGGATGGGCACTCAGGGGTCTTTTCCAAGGTTTCCAGTGCCTCCCACCAGCTCCCAGGAGCACCGAGTGGATTTTAGCACAAAAATCTAATTTTCCAGGGGAAAAAAAAAAAAAAACCCAACCAAAGAGCAGAGCAGACAGTGGAGCATCCCACCCAAATCCATGCCCCACAAACCAGCAGGTGCAAACCAGCCCATCCCGTCAAATATTTGAAATTTTCCATGCCCGTGACCACTTCCTGCATTAACTGGATCGATTTTCAGTGCAATTCCTGCTGGAGGGAGCAGTCGGCGAGTCAAAAGAGCCAACTTGGTTATTGTATAAAACTGGATGAACAATAATGGTGAGACTCTGACCGTGCCCGTTACATTTATGGCTGCAGCACATGGGCAAGGGGATCAAGGTGTGCAGGGAGGAGGGACAGAGCCAAACTAGCCCCAAATCGTGCAAAAAAACACAGCAAAGGGGTGGTGGAGGGGTCTTTTTGCCAACTCCTTTGATGCCTTGGGAAGGCTGAGCTAGAACAGAGGCTGGACAGAGCCAAAGAATAAAGCAGGGATTTATTCAAAGGATCTCCTCAATGGATCCACCTTGGGCAGCACAAGAGCCCAGCCAGGGCTGCACCCAAGATGAACCAAAATGGTCCCAAAAGGAACCCAAGATGAACCAGAATGGTCCCAAAATGAACCCAAGATGAACCAGAATGGTCACAAAAATGCACAACTGCTCACGGGGTCTCTCCCTGTGATCAGCTCTGCTCCATGTGCAGATTGCAGTTCATTGTCCAATTCCAGCTTTAGCCCATGCACTCCCATCCTGCTTGTTTTTCTCTCTCCAGCCCACGCTGTTTGTGCTCTTGGGCTGAGATTTGGATCATTTGTCCTTGGTGCCCAGCTAGAGCAGGAATTGTTTTGTCTCCCTGCTCTGTGCAGAGAGCTCACCATCCCCTGATATGAAGCTCAGACCCACACACTAAAGCAGCACAGAATGTGAGAAATATAAAAGCCAAAATCTGAGGCATCACCAGCCCCTAACTGAGCTATGGGAGGTGGTGATGGAGATCTGCTCCTGGTGTTGCAGAAGGCACCAGAAGCCCCAGCTGGGAATGTCACTGATGTCACAGCTGTGGGAATTTATGGCAGCAAAAAGAAAATCGTGGAAAAGTCATGAAATCAGAAGTTTCAGGGTTTGGAGGAAGAGGCAGGGAGAGGTTTTCCAATGGAATGGCCTCTCCACTGAGCCCCTGAGGCTTTCCATGCTCTGAGCTGCAGCAAGCACATTCCAAAGGCCCTGTGGAGCTGCTTCCAGGCTGCCAGAACCCTCCCTCCCTGGGATTTTTTCTGCTTTCTCCACATTTTCCCTCAGTAACACACGCTGTGCCCATCTGGTTTTTGCAGGACCTTCCAGTGGGGAAGGAGCAGTGAGGATTTGGGGGAGTGATTTTCCACAGCCCTAAATCTTTCTCTGGAGAGAGGAGCTCCCTAAGGCAGGGCTGGATCCAGCCAGGAGCTCTGCCTGTAGAGGGATGGAGGATTGAATTCTCCATTCTCTCTTTCCCACCTTTTGAGGACTTGGAGCCGCTTTCCTTCACATTCCTGGGATGCACAATCCTGGCAGAGACACAGGATCTCCCAGGAGAGAATTCCCCATCACCCTCTGAGGGGGCTGGAGCTGCAGAACAGGGGCACCACCTCCAGTAATTGGGGTTGATCCCCAATTCCAGGTTCCTCCATCACTCAGGACCATGGAAAATGGCACCTGCTCATGTATTTCTATTTTTTGTTAATTTTTTCCCCCTCTAACTGTAGTTTTCCCAGTGACTGCTCTCAGCAGCTCTGCCAGGCTCGTGCCAGACTCTGTTCCCAGTCAATCAGCCCTAATTAACACTGACTTTAATGGTTCTGTGCATTCTTCCTGTTCACACAGAATATTCCCACTGTTCACTTCCCAGGCTGTGCTTGTTGTTTCTAGCCAGATCTTTTCCCCTATGAAGGGGGAAATCCAGAAGGATTTGAAGCTCTAATTTCAGAGATTTGCTTAGAAGTCATGTTTATCACGCTGCTCTATTTATTACAAACAGAAAACCACTTTTTTTTTTTTTTCCAAGCAAATACCAAGAATAAGCAGCTAAAAAAGAAATGAACACCCTGAACAAGTCCCTGTGATCTCAGCTCTGTGTTTTAGCAACACTGGAATTGGGATATTTGCATTTTGTAAAGGCGTGAGCAAAGTTTGTCAGCAGCAAAATAATTCCCAGGCTCCCTGTAAAACCCTCAGTACAAACATTCCCATTTCCAATGATCCAGAGGGTTGCTTTGGGGGTGGAATCTAAAGGAATCCACACAGAGAAATGTTTTTAGCCCCTGGAAGAACCAAGGAAATATTTAATACCCGTGGAGGGAGGGGTTTGGCTGGGGAAGTGCAGGAAGGAATGTGGGAGTCATGGCAGACATCAAGGAATGCTCCAGGGGCTGTCCACAAGCCTTGATGATCCACATAAACAGAGGTAAAACCCTCTGGATTTGTTATTGGTGAGCTTAATCTTGTCTGGAGGAGCGGGTGGTGCCTGTGGAGGCTTTATGGGTGAGAGAGAGGATGATTTAAGGATTACCACAGCCTGGAAGGGGGGTAGTGTATCATTTATGGAGTGGTTTGGGTTGGGAATGGGCAAGGACACCTTCCCAACCAATCTGTGACCCCTCAGGTTCGTTGGGAGCAGCACAATGTTCCCAACCTGCTGGAGAGGGTGATCCGAGGGATGGAGCAGCTCTGCCGAGTGGAAAAGATGGGAGAGCTGGGATTGCTCAGCCTGGGAAAGGGAAGATCCAGGGTGGGTTCATTGTGGCCTGAAGGGAGCCCACAGGGAAGATGGAGAGAGACTTTGGGCAAGAGCTGCAGTGACAGGAGAGGGGGAATGGCCTCACACTGAGGGGGCAGGGTTAGGTGGGATTTTGGGAAGGAATTCTTCCCTGTCAGGGTGGGAGGTGCTGGCACAGGGTGCCCAGAGCAGCTGTGGCTGCCCCTGGATCCCTGGCAGTGCCCAAGGCCAGGCTGGATGGGGCTTGGAGCACCCTGGGCTGGTGGAAGGTGTCCCTGCCATGGCAAGGGTGGATTGAGATGAGATTCAAGATCCCTCCCATCCCAAATCAATCCATGGTTTATGATCCCACTCCCAGTGCTGCTCTGGCTGTATCCCCTCCCCACCTCACTCTCAGGCCCCCCTCCCTGGCCAAAAGCCACCCCAGAGCCAGCCCAAGTGGCATTTCAGTGGCCCTTGGTGCCACACATCCCCCACCCCAGCAGCCCCAGCGCGTCCCGGCCGGGAAAGCGGTCGGAAAATGAAAATGAACTTTCCCTCAGCAGCAGAAACTCTGGGGTGAGGTTTGATTATTTTGGGTGGCAGCTGCAGCCAAGCAGAACCAGGACTGGGCTGTCCCCACCTTCGAGCAGCACTTGCTGTGCTCTCACCCCTCTCTAGCGTGGTTCCTGCCAGCGCCCAGCCGTGCCTGGGGGGGCTTTTGTCACTTGTCCCCAGCTGGGTGCCATGAGGGAGCTGCCCAAACCCCACCAGCACCATGCCCTGACTCCCCTCAGCACCCCCAGGAAGAATCAAGCATAAGGCACAGCCAGAAAAAGTCTCTATTTCCTTATAAGCTCCATAATTTCAACTCAAATCTCATTTTTTCCCCCTCCCACTGTGGCTTCTCACACGCAAGGAGTGTTTTCTTGAGAAAGCCGTGGCTCAGGGGGGATTTTGGAGGGTGGGTGACCTGTCCTGAGCTGTCCCCACAGAGGGGTAGAATGGGGAAACGCTCCTGAGATGCTGCACCCAAAGGTGGAGCCGGTTTTGGAAAGATTTTGTAATTTTCTTTTCAGTTTTGCACTACCTTGCGGCTTCATGGGAACTCGTCTTTGGGCACCGAGCATTTTCATTAAGGAACAAGAATCCTGTTTTTTTACAGCCCTTCCTCATCACCCAAACCCAAAGGGAAGAAAGAGAATTATTACCCAGGAGAAAACGAAAGTGGAGCCTTCCTAAATCTGGGCTTTGCAGCTCGTGGCTCCCTGCACAAGCTGCAAAGAGCAGGGACAGAGCCCTGGATGAGGATGGGGTGAGGCTGTGATGCTCCAATCCCAGGGCCTGGCAGGGTTCTGCTGCCCTGAGAGGCATCTCCAGCTCTCTTTGGGCCCAAAAAAATGAGATTTTGGGGCTGGGAAAAGCCCCACAATCTCTGTAACCAACCCCTTCGTGTTTCCTAATTGCCTTTCTGCAGGGGTTATTATTGAGTAATGCCTATTTGGGTGAAAAATTGCACCATAAACAGCCAACAGGGAAGGAAATAAATAATTGCTAATAAATGTCAAAGTGGAGTAGCAAAGCAGAAAGGCCAAGAAAGAGCAAATTTTTTCTTTCTCTTTTTTTTTTTTCTATTTTTTTTTTAATTTTTTTGGCTTGGAAAACAGCTCCTTGCAAAGATTGGTTTTAATGAAAACTATTTCAGTGACTTGCAGGGGAGTTAATGCTTTGTCATTTCCTCAGAGTGGGTTAAAATCCGTCTGACTCCCCCACAGTCTGCAGCCAGCCTGGAAAAACAGCCTTTCCTTCTGTAAAACAAGGAAAAGGCATAAAAAATTGACGGATTTCTCCTGAGCACACCAGAATCTTGGACTATTGGGTGCAAAGAGCTCAAGTGTTGAGAAAATTGGGAAATTTGTCAGGTTTAGTGACTCTCCAGGGTTTGAAATTTCACAAGATGATGTGCAGCTCACTGATATTTAGCAAAAATCAGCTTCCAGCTCCATTCAAAAGTGAGGGGAAATAGGATTGAAAGCCTTAAATAAAGTGTGAAACCAGATCTAAATGAGGAAAAAGTGGAATAACAAAGATGACGGTGCTGTTCCTTCACAGCCAGGCGGTGTTTGGGAGCTCTCTCTGCAGCCCCTTTCTGGAAGGAGACACCAGGTTTGCTTTGGCCACCACAAACCTTTGATTTAAAGACTTATTAACATCCCTGCAAAGCTGTGCTTGCCAGGCTGGCTGCTGGGAGCTGTAAAGGTGACTTATGCAGAAGGGAAAAATGGGAAAAATAAGGAGAAACCCCAGCTCAGCTCTGCCCTTGGACCAGCAGCCCATCCCAAGGTGTCCCCCTTTGCTGGGCAGGGCTGGTTCCTCTGGTTGCTGCAATGATCTCAGGTTTTTAAGCTCAAAAAGCTGTTTTTTTTAAACCAGGATGCAGAGAAACAGCCCCATTTTGAGCTACTTTATCACAAATCCCAGGCAATCCTTTTTTCCCTTTTCATTTTCTCCTCTTCCTGTGAGAAACTCATATTGCCCTGCTGTTGTACTGAAGAAATAAAAGCCTCCAGAGAGCAGAGGATGCTGAAATGAATGGCCAACACCTCTGTTATTCCTTGTGGCTCCCCTAACTCCTGCCAGCTCAACTTGTGGTTGAGATTACAGCGATAAATCACAAGCTTCTCTTTGAAATAACAGCTCTGATTTCACCCAGGGTGAGGAAGGAGAAGGAGAAGGAGCTGGTGGGTTGTGCAAGGTGGGGGGACGGGGATGGGATGGATTCCCCTGGGCTTGGTGGGGAATAGAGGGGTCCCAAACACATGGATGTGAAGGAACAGCACTGTCACCTTGGTTATTCCACTTTTTCCTCATTTAGATCTGGTTTCACACTTTATTTAAGGCTTTCAATCCTATTTCCCCTCACTTTTGAATGGAGCTGGAAGCTGATTTTTTGCTAAATATCAGTGAGCTGCACATCATCTTGTGAAATTTCAAACCCTGGAGAGTCACTAAACCTGACAAATTTCCCAATTTTCTCAACACTTGAGCTCTTTGCATCCAATATTCCAAGCTCCTGGTGTGCTCAGGGGGTCCCCACACAAAATTCCAGGTGTGTCCTCAGCTCGTGGGCCGTGGGTGGAAATTTCTGAGAGAGATTTTCATGCTCCAGCTGCTGTCCTTGTGGAGGGATGGAGGGTTTGGGCAGGATGGGGCTCAGCTGGAGTGTGCAGCTACACTGGGATGCTGGGCTGGACCCTCTGTATCAGGCAAAGCTGCCAAACCTGCAGATTTCTTCCAAAAAAAACCCAAAACCTCTAGGTACAGCACAGCTTTGACACCTTTGGGCCCCAGAATGCAGCTCCCTGCGAGGGTGCTGACCCCACAAAGCAAACACAGGCGGTACCCAGAGGTGATGGGGAGACCCCCCCTAAACCCATGTCCAAGAGGGCTCCCCCATTGCTCCTGCAGAGCCCCCCCAAGCAGAAATAACCCCAAAGACACCCTCAGCTTTTCAGTTAACCCAGACCCAGTTTCACCTCACGCTTTGGGATCTTCAGAAACTTGCACCACACCCCTATTTTTAGCCTGTCCTCTCAGCCCCAGCTGCTCTGGCTGGGAGACCCTCGCAGGACTGCTGTGGCCAGGCGTTATTTTGGGGTGTTTTTAGCTGTGTCCATCTGTGCTGGGCCAGGCTGGGTGAAGGAACGTGTGGTTTGAGCATCTGCGAGCGAGACAGGCCGGGCAGGAGGAGCAGAAACGGCTCCAAGGGCTTTTTGGCCGTGGCCGGCAGCAAATGTGGAAGTGGCTCCTCAATCCTGGCCTCGGGGAGGGTTAAATAAAGAAAAGGGTCGCTGGGACTGGTGGGTTTTGGTGCAGCTGAGCCCGACCTCACCCTCAGGATGGGGGAGATGGAGCAGCTCCGTGCCCAAAGCCATCCGTGCTCCTGATGGGGCAGAAAGAGAGGTTTCTCCTCTTCTGTGTCACCCCTGTATCTCCTCCTGCAGCTCCTGGCTCTGCCACAGGGACCTCAGCATCGCTGCTGAATTACCCAAGCCCTGGGGCAACCCTGGGTGCCAGAGTTCACCCCAATTTTGCTCTCCTGAGGGGCAGATCCACAACTCCCCTGAAGCCACGGCCCCAGCGCTTCCCTTTTCTCAGAATAAAGGGAGATGTTTCTCCAAGAACAACAACAACATTAAAAAAGAAACCATGGCCCCAAAAAAAGCAGCGCTGGAACTTTTACTTTCCCTGTGCCTTTTGCTAAATTTCAGGTGGGATTTGGGAAGTTGCTGCAGGTTTGGCAGCTTTCGACTTCGTGTTTTCACTTTTTAAAGCCTGCTGCGGTGACCGAGATCTGCCTGCCTCTCCCACACTACCTTTGCCTGGAAATACCCATTGCTACATGGAAAATAAAAAAAAAACATCTCCAAAGGAGCCTCTGGTTCCTCTGATGGTCTCACCAGGGTCACTGGTGGGACCAGGAGGCCGTGGGTTAATGGGAGGCAGCCCTGATGCTGCTGGGGACATGAGCAGCTTCTCCAGAGGTGCTGGCCAAGGCCAGTGGTGGTGAGTCCAGGTGTGGACATGGAGTGGCCACCTGATCATGGAATCTTGGAATGGTTTGGGTTGGAAGGGACCTTAACAATCACCCCGTTCCAACCCCTGCCACGAGCAGGGACAGCTTCCACTATCCAAGATGGCTCCAAGCCCCATCCAGCCTGGCTTTAAACACTTCCAGGAATCCAATCCTGGATGTGAATCCCTCATCACCCCACCTCTGTGGGGACATTGATCCACCCAGGATTTCAGCCTCAGCCAGGCAATGCAGGTTGGATCCCAGCACCACCTTCACTATCATCCACACAGGGGAGGCCCATGAGCTCCTGAGTGGAGTGTCCACCCCAAAACTGGTCACCCAGAGCTGTCCCATTCAAGCCCCACCATCTCAGCTGGCATTTCCACCTGGACATCACTGCAGGTGATGGCATGGAGCGCCCAAGCCTGCCCTGATCCCACCCCACACACCAGAGCTGAACTTTGGTCCACACCGTGCCGGCTGCCCTTCCCCTCACCCTTCCCAACTGGGGCTCGTCTTCAAAGCGCACAGCTCAGGATTTATAAATAAAAGAAATAAATAAGGTCTTTTTATGTTCAAATTTAGCCCCGGGCAGACAATGTGTCCGCGCGGTGAAAGACTCGGTTTCCTGTCTGTTTGTCGGGGCTCCTTAGAAGCTTCCTCTGCATAACAAACCCGGCCTGGAGGGCGGAAAGGGTAAGGACCGAGCTGAAACGTGAACAGTGGGATTGCACAACACCCCTGACCAGGGGCAGCCTCCAGGCTCTGCCATCCAGCTGGATCTGGAGGCTGAGGGTGCAGTGCCCTCTGTGCACCCACCTGCCCCGGGTGGCTGAAGATGCCCGGGCGGCATCAGCCGGGGGAGGCGCACGCCCCGGCCCAAAAATAGTTCTTGGGATCCACAAAATGAGTCATTTGATTTCTCCACCAAAAATATCTCCCTGCTCAACGCTTGGGGCTGAAAGGAAAAGCCGGGTGGTGTCTGCGCCAGGCGGTGCCGCAGCCGGGGCCAGCGGATCCTCGGCCTGGAAGAGGTTTGGGAGGCTGATCCCAGCTGGGAGTGTGGGAAGAGCAGAGCCAGAGCTGAGAATGATGATGCAGCGTTGTTCTTGTGGTATTTCTGGCCCGGCCAGAAGTGGGAAGTATCAGAAATCTCATGAGGCCTTGTGAGATTTCCAGCTCTTTTGCAAACCCCCTGAGGCCTGGATTCATCTCTGACCTGGTTTGCTCTCTCTCTTTTTTGTTGTTTATTCCTATAAAACACCCTTTTGCCCTGAAGGGATGCTCAGTTGTGTCTTCCACCTCGGTGTAGATACAAGGACACGGAAGGAGTACAAGGATTAATGTCCCATTCCACCCTGCAACCTCCTGCACCAAAAACGGTGGGAAAAAATGGGACAAGGAATCTGTCAGCAACAGCAGGAAAAAGTAAATAAAGCAGGACAAATAGATTTCTCTCATTCCCTGGCATACTCAATATGGCAGAATAACCACCCCTCCCCAGGCCTGCAGCTTGTCTGACACAGCATTTATCAGTTAAGGAAAGTTTGGGATGCCAAAAAAAGCTCCTTTATTAAGGACTCTATTAAACGTTTTCCCTTTCCACAGGAACGTCCCCAAGCTCAGCTCCTTCACTCATGCCCAGCAAGTTGGGGCTTCAGGGACATGGGTTCCTGCAGCATTCCAGGGTCAGACCAAAGGAATTAATTTCCCAGTGTGGCTGGAACACCAGCTCCCCCCCCACAAAACACTTCTATTTCCTTCAGGTCCAAAGACTTGGACAAAATACCTTGGGGAATTTTTCTTGGAGAATTTTGTTTGCTTCAAGCCCCATCCAACACTTCCAAGAATGGAGCAGGCCTCCTGGGAGGAGGAAACATGACAATAAAATCATTTATGTCAGAAAAGATCTGTAAGATCATCAAGCCCAGACATTTAACGAGCCAAAGCCACCACAAATAGAGGTGACAAAGGGGAGGCTCAACCCCATTACAAGACACCAGCCAATCCACCCACAAGGAAAAAAGGTTTGGCAGCTCTCAGGGCTTTTCCCCCTTCAAGACCTTGCTCCAGCCCTGAGAGACACCAAACCAACAGGGGGTTTTAGGGCCAGGCCTGGCACTGACAGGAAAGCAGCTCACGCCCCACTTCTCACCCGTAAATGTAAATGAGCCCTGAGGCCACTCCTGCAAACACTCCGGCACTCATCACGTTTTCTGCCAGAATTTCTGCAAGGAAATTCTGACTTTTAAAGCAGGGGCACCCCCCGGCTCAGTGTCCCATGGTGGGAAACCCAGGAGCTGAGATCTCGCTAAGAGCAGATTAATTAATTCTCAGCAGAGGCCAAAGTCTGAACTCAAGGCTTGTTTTGCCACAGGGAATGGATCTCATCCTGGCTCATCCCAGCAGGAAAAGTCCTACTTGACTATTCAGGAAGCCTCAATAGAATAAAATAAATATTTATTTTGTGAATTTTGTTTTTCTCTGCACTTGGGTTTTGTGCACTGCAGCTCATTAGTTTAATTTTTTCTTCTACTTGCTGTTGAAAATTTGGTCTCAAGCCAGAATTCCTCTTAAATTCCAGATTCAGGAGAAGGCTGTAACACAAGCATATAATAAATATCTGGAAAAGGAGAGGGGTTACAGGATGGGGAGTACTTTTTTCAGCTTGTTTTAGTGAAACTCCAGGTTTCACCTGCACAAAACTGAAAGCAGCTCTTGGTGTTGGGGGAAAGGAGTTGGGGAGCTTTTTTTGCAACTCTGTGAATTTTCAAGGCTTAGGAACTTGCCTTTTGTAGGCAGTGGAGCTACCTCAGAACCAGATGAGATGGTCACACGTGCAGACTCTGAAGCTGAAGGATGTGATGGAAAGATTCTGGTTTGGGGGGGAATTGGCTCTGTCCCAAATCCAGCCTGAGAAAAGCTGATTGAATGTAGGGGACAGCAGCTCTGGCTCTGCCAGCCTCCACTTGTGACCAAAAAAACCCTAATAAAATAGCTAAAAGAGCAGAAAAGGAGGGAACGGGAGAGATATGATCAACTCACCACTATTTCTTATCTCAAGAGAAAACAGAGGTGTGCTAAATCAGCTCAGATTGGGGTCACAGGTCCACGAGCCACCTCAGACACGATTCCTGGAACTCTGGGGTTACCACATCATGCCCAACTGACAGCTCAGGCTGGAGGTGAACCTTTACAGCACGCCAATAAAAGAGAAAACAAACGTTACTATTCATTCCCATCCTCCTATTTTAAGATCTGGCCCTGCCCTGAAATCAGATCCCGTCTCCGGCAGCACCTCAGCGTCCATTGGTGACGGCCACACAAATCAAGAGTGAATTATTAAATTCTCCGGGCTGCTTTCCAGCCTCACCTCTCCTGATAGCCCTGCAGGGCTGATAAGGAGCAGGATGTCTCAAGGACTGGGCTGTGATGAATCAGCTCCTCCTGAACAGCTCCTGGTTGTTTGGAGATGAACAAATTCACCGTGGGGCAAGGTGAGAATTGGCCTCAGGGTATTCAGCCTTTGCAAAATGAACCTTCATGGGCAGGCAAAGATTTTCCTGCACCTGGGGTTGGAGCTCCTGTGCAAAAATGCTCCAGAGGCTCCAGGCATCGTTAATTGCCTTCCTTTCATTTCTCACTTTAGAATGAGGCTGCTACAAACTTCACCAGTTTCATAAAAATTACAGCAAAATCCCCAGTTTTCCACTGTTTTGCTTAAGTGCTTAAAATCTTCAAAGTGTTTAAACTCTTCAAAATGTGGCTGTCCCATCCCTGGAAATGTCCAAGGCCAGGTTGGATGGGGCTTGGAGCATCCTGGGATAGTGAAAGGTGTCCCTGGCCATGGCAGGGGGTGGGACTGGATGAGCCTTAAATTGCCTTCCAACCCAAACCTTTCTGGGATTCTGTGAGCAAGAACCAAAATCAGGAGACAGGACCAGAAATGACACAGTGGCACCTTTTCCTGCAGCAGCTCGAAAAGATGATGTCACTTTACCAGAAGCATGGAATAATTTCTCAACAAGGCAAAACCAAGGCCAGGTTTTGCTTTCACATCGAGACCTCTGCAGTTTCAAACTCACAGCAGGAAGAGTTCCAGGCCAGGTAAAATAACTTGGGACAGAAGGGATAATTAAAGGTCATCTAGTCCAAACTAGACGGCCCAAAGGCCATCCAAGTGGGATGTGTGCTGGCCAACCAGCCTGGCCAGACACCTGCTTGCCACACAAAATCCTCCCTGGTACCCAAAACCCTCCTGACACCTCTTGGCTTCATGACTCATCCTTACAGCAAGAAGCTTCACCCAGAAAATCTGATGGGGGAAAATTTAAAAATTGTGCCTTTTCTAAATACCCCCAAAGCATTGCTCTCCTTGAGAACCAACTGCCCCTGAGCCATCACTGCTCTGGATTTCATCAGAAGGCACAGCCTGAGCCTGAGCAGGTGGGAAAGGACATTCCAGGGGATCCCAGCCCTGAGGGCTCACATTCATCCTGCCCTGCTCCAGCTGGGACTCGCTGTTTTTCCTGGGGGAGTTGCACCCCATGACTTTGAGTGCCCAGCACAGCAGAGCTGTAAAACCCCTTGGTTTCTCACAACCCACGGCAAGGCTAAAATTACCCCAGAATTTCCAGACTCTTGTCGAGACCGAGAGTTTCCCACATCCACGCCAAGGGCAGAGCCACCCAGGGTGGGCACAGGGGGTTTGTTTCCCCACCATTCAGCCTGATCTTGGTCTGCTGCCTGATCTCAGCCCACAAAAAGAGACCCAGCCCTGTCACTGGCTGTGGGCAGGAAAGAGGAATCGAGCAGACACCGTGCACCAGAGATGCTCCTCAGGAGGAACCCAGGAGACTCCTCCTCTTCCAGGAGAGACTGCTGCTGTGTCCTGCCCAGCGGGGTGGAACCCCTCTCTCCTTTCTGATCCCATCCCCACATAATCCAGCTCTTGGCCATCACTCCACAGGGGTTGGTCCCCAAAGCCACAAGAGGGTTGAGGGTATTAAGGATGCCCATAGAGCAGGGCTCTGCTGGGGGCTCTGACCCTCCATGCTGCAGCCACAACCCACGGTCCAGGCTTCCCTCAGCCCCTGGTTTTGGGGTTCAGCTCAGCCACGCTTGCTCCTTCCCCTCCCAGGGATCTGTTGGATGATGCTGTGTAGGACCAGGGCTGGACATTGGGCAGGGCAGGTGTTCACCCTTTTCCTGAGCTGTGTCAGCAATGAACCTCCCTCCAGCCACCACCATCTCTCACTTTCCCCCACCTTTTCCATCTCCTGCTCGGTGGTGAACCCCACAGACCACCTTCCCCACCTTCCCAACCACGAGCCTCCTTCCTGCAGGCCCTCCTTGCCCTTGCTGCTGGCACCACAAGTGAATATTTCCCACTGATTTCTCCCTTCCTGGCCTTAAATGCAAGCAAGTGATCCCTTCCCTTCTCCACCTGAAAAAGAGGCTCTTCCCATCTCTCCTTGGACCACGTCTCCTCCAGACCTCACCATCTGCCCGAGGAAGGACTGGAGGTCACATTGGTCATGAGCATTTAGGAGCAAACAGAGAAAACTTGGGTTGGAGCAGCAAAGCAAATCAGCAAATTTTAAATATTTGGTATTTTTACAAAAGAAGTGTCCAGACCCTCCTCCAAAACAAAGCCAGACTGTATTTCTGGGGGTAAAAACATTCCCCAAAATTATCTCTCTTGCTATTTTCTAGCTGTGATCCCTGGGAAGACCTGCTTGCCTGCTGCACCCTGCAGACCTGTCCATGAGCCAGATTTACCTCAGGGAGAAGTGGTTACTCCTCAAATACAGAACAGAAAGACACAGGCAGGGAATCTCTTGTTTCAAACCACTGTTTGCTTCTACATCCCTCAGTCCTCCCTCTGAAGCCCAACAGAAGCAAAAAGCAGGAACCCTGGGATGCTGGAAATTGATATTATTGAAACTAATTGCTTTAAAACCTAAAAATCTTGTTATTTTGGGAGGGTTTTGAACAGCCTGGTCCAGTGGAAGATATTCCAACCTCCAGGGAGAGGTTGGAATGAGATGTGCTTTAAGGTCCCTTCCAACCCAAATCCTTCCATGTTTCTGTGATTTGCATTTCTCTGAAAAACACCCAACACAGAGTAAGGAGATTTTACATAACCCATGGGAATTATTCTCTCAGCAAGAGCTGGAGCAACTCTTCTGAACACCCAACTACATTCACACATCGGGGTGAAAAAGAAGGAAAAGGAATATTTCTCCAGCTTGAAGTATTTTTTAACCATCACATTGCAAAGACCTCCTTGTGCACTGAAATGCCCTTTTGCTTCTTCCCATTTCCATTTCAGGGCTGAGACCAAATCCTTCCAAGGAAGAGCAGCAGAGGCCCAGGTTACCTGGTGGCTCTGGGTCATCCAGACCCAGCCAAAAATCTCAGACTGATTTTTATGGCTCCTCGGTGCATCCGAGCGTTTCGTTATTACAAACAAACCACCCGCAACAAAAAATACGTCAGAGCAGCACACAGCCCCTAAGCACATGCAGGCTGAGGGGGAAGGGAGGGGATTTCAGCCTGGACTGGGTCTCATAACAAACCCAAAGTTCTGAACAGATATCACAGTGTTTCTCCCCGTCCTTGCGCTGTCTCTGCTGCCGTGGCTCGGGTGGAGCCTGTTCTCAGCACCTGGTGTCTGGTGTTCAGGCAAAGCCCTGCAGAGGGAGAGGACACCTGTCAGAAGCTGATTCTGAAAATTGAGTGGCTGTCGCGTTTTCTGGGGTTTGGGATCTCCTTTTCTCTGCACGAGACTTTCCTGCAGCCAAGTCCAGCTTGAGGAATTCCTGCAGCTTCAGCCTCCTCAGCCTCAGCTCTTCCCAGCACCTCCTCTTCCTTCTTTTGATGGAGCTGAGGAGGTGCCTTTGGCCAATCCTTGTGTTGCCCCCACAGCTCTGACCTCACGGTTTGGCCCTTGAACCAAGTCCCACCATCCACCCAAACCAAAAGACAACTGACAAGAATCACATGAAACCGTGTCAAAAAAACAGTCACAAAATGGGGCAAAGCCCTTGAGATCCACCAAAGTCAGCTCTGGATGGGTTTTCCCGCCAGGTTTCCATCACAAATCATCATCCTTGGCCATAAAACCACCCAAGGGGGTATAAATCCCTTTGGAAAAGGAGGTGGGAGCCTCCATGCAGCTTTCCTGCCTTCCCAAGGACACATCCTGCTGCTAGAGCCTATGAGGAAGGGGCTGCTCCCAGATTACAACAGGTTTCCATCACAAATCGTCATCCTTGGCCATCAAACCACCCAAGGGGGTGTAAATCCCTTTGGAAAAGGAGGTGGGAGCCTCCATGCAGCTTTCCTGCCTTCCCAAGGACACATCCTGCTGCCCACGAGGACGGGGCTGCTCCCAGATTACAACACGCTGCCAGGAAGAGCCCAGAGCAGCTGGCTCTGGACAGGCTGCTGTGCTGAAACGGGGGCATTGAGCAATCAGACCAGTTGGAGAGCCTGGTGTCTAGAAATAAAAAGTGACTGTTTGTTTTCTAACGCCTGGAGAGGCGCCTGGGGGGGGCCGGTGCCGAGCGGGGGCAGCTTGGAGGAAGCAGCTGGAGCTGGTGGGTCTGGGATTCCCGAGCAGTTCAACTGTGAGCTGGGACCTGCCACTGACTTGTGGTTGCAGAGCTTTTCCTCTCTCTCCGGGTTGAGCTGGGGTAAATCTCAGGATTTATCTGGGACAAAGCTCGCCTTCCTCCTCGCCAGCCTGCCAAACTTGTTCTTCACACGAATTTGGCACTAGGTAACTCCTCACACTGGGTTTCAGGCATGTGGGAGGGGTGGGTAGACATTTGTTGTCCTCATGGACACTGAATTCTTCTGAAGCCACCTTCCGTGGTGTTTTTGGCGTTTGGTGAGGAGCATGTCCTGCATGCCCCTCACCAAACTCCAGAAACACGTGATGAACAAGATTAATACAACCCAGGATATAACCCAGCTCACTTTCTCCCAAGGAAAATGCTTCCCAGAGGCTCAGCTGCCTTCCAGCCACAAATATCAGGAGAAAGGTTGGCTTTGGACCCAAATTACATCCCTGAGTCAGCGAACAAAACACCAAGGGGCTGCAGTGTTGATCACATCTTTTGCAGCACCCAGAAACCAAAATGTTCCTCTACCATGGAGTAGACATCTTTAGGCTGGAAAATCTTAGAAAATTCCCCCAGATCTCCTGCCCTGGTCCACTCTTCCCTGCCAGATGTCAGGAGGATTTGGTAAGCACATGGCTCCTTCCCAAATATTCTTGAGGGAAGCCTGTATGTCCTGCAAGTTAAGGTTTCCTTCGTGGAAACCAAGCTCCACTCTCCTTCCCATGTGGAACCTTTTGCTCCTGAAGGCAGGAGTTAAGCCTGGCAAATCCCAGAAATTCCCTTCCCATTCCCACAGGCCCTCCTGGGACACAGGGAGATACCTTGACATCAAGCAGGAATTTGATGGTGCTGCTGCTCTGACTCCAAGTGTGAGAAACCACCAAAAAAAGCAGCAAGAATTTTGGGAAGGGCAGTCTGAGCATCTCATTTGTGCTCCACTATCCTGCTGCACCAGGAGGATCGCTCAGTGGAGGGGATGCAGGGGACAAATCACCCCCAGGGTTTGGGGACAGGATCCTCAGCCAAAAACTTGGGCCACTTTTGGCACTTGCCAGCAGACAAGCCCCTGGCAGAGAGGAGCCAACACTGGCACTGAGGTTTCACTTCGGGGAGGTGTCAGAGAGGAAGCCAAATGAACAGAAACCAACGAAAGTATTTGAGTCACCAGTCGCCCAAAACCACCAAGACAGGGCACAGCTGCAGCAGCAACTCCCTGGAGCTGCCCAGGGCCCAGCAAGGTGCAGGGATGGGTGCCAGGATGCAGGCACTGCCTCTGGATTGGGGCTCTTCCAGACCCCACCAGCCTCCCAGCTGGAGATGGCAGTGCCATTCCTGCCTGGCCTGCAGGAAAAGTGAGAGGCGTGCGGAAATTCCTTCTGGAATCTCACAAAAGCTACGGTGACTCTGGGCCAGAGCACCCCTGTGTGAAATCAACGCACTTACCTGGAAATCTGTGCTGGAACAACAGCCTTGGAGGCTTCCTCGTGATGGATTGCAGGATGGGAAACCCAGCTTAGGCCTAAACCCAAGATAAACCCAGGCATTAAACCTAAGCCCAACACTTCTGTGAGCCCAACCTGAGCTCAAATAGGACCCCTGCCCACAATCATGTGCCCACCCCATTACGCTTCCTGCATCCCACTGGCTTTTTCCCAGTCCCTCCTCACCCACCAGGTATTTCCTCTTGGAATCTCTGTGGGATGGAAGCCATGGTGCTGGTTAAGGTCCCACACCGAGCTGTGGGCTCAGAGACATGCTGACAGCACCAAAAATAACCAGTGCAGCACAAGGCACCTCAGCTCCCCACAGCCCTGCCGCGGTCTGGGGTGGAAATTGAAAGAGCCCTGGGCAGGAGCAGGTGGCTCCAGGCAGGCACAAGGTGGTGGTTTCTGAGGAAGGACTTGGCCCTGAACATCTGGGGAAGCCACAAGTGGGGTTTCTGGTGTCCCAGGCTCCAGTCCATCATGAGTTGTTCCAGCACAGCCCACAGAGGGTGCCTCGCTCCCACCTCCACCCTGCAGTGTTCAACACCAAGGACACTTCTCGGGAGCCCATCCCTGATGCCTCAGGTTTTATATTTTATGTTTTTTGGGTTCTGAGCTGCTTTAGTGTGCAGTTCTGAGCTTCATATTAGGGGATGGTGAGCTCTCTGCACAGAGCAGGGAGACAAAACAATTCCTGCTCCAGCTGGGCACCAAGGACAAATGATCCAAATCTCAGCCCAAGAGCACAAACAGCGTGGGCTGGAGAGAGAAAAACAAGCAGGATGGGAGTGCATGGGCTAAAGCTGGAATTGGACAATGAACTGCAATCTGCACATGGAGCAGAGCTGATCACAGGGAGAGACCCCGTGAGCGCTCGTGCATTTTGGGACCATTTTGGTTCATCTTGGGTTCATTTTGGGACCATTTTGGTTCATCTTGGGTGCAGCCCTGGCTGGGCTCTTGTGTTGCCCAAGGTGGAACCATTGAGGAGATCCTTTGAATATATCCCTGCTTTATTCTTTGGCTCTGTCCAGCCTCTGCTCTAGCTCAGCCTTCCCAAGGCATCACAGGAGGTGAGGCTTCCTCCATCTGGGGGAGCAGCGAGGGCTGGAGCAGGATTAAAGCCCGTGGGATGCTCAGGAAGAGCAGAGAAAGGCTGAGCAGAGCTCACAGTGCCCCTACAGGCACCATCCCCACCCCAGTGGCACAGCATCCAGGAGCTGACAGGCGCTGGGGTCTCCTTTGCCCTTTAGGATCCTGGTGCATCCTAAAGAATCTCAGTGTGCAGCCAGTTCTTCTCACAAGCACCAAATGCAGGTGCTGCAATGCCTGCAGAGGATGTGCACAAGGGCACAGGCAGGACCACGAGCATCCCACCAACCAGGCTGGGGCAAGGATGGAGGAATTCCCTCAATCCTCATGTTGGATCACAAAGTTCAAGCTGGTTCTCCCATCTCATGGCACCTGCCTAGACCAGAACCCTGAGGAATTTGGATGGAGAAGTGTTGTATTGCACTAAATTTAAAACAACTAAATAACTATTTGGTGCAATACAACAGGGAAGTGTCCTGGTTTCTGCTGGGATAGAGCTCATTTTCCTCACAGTAGGGATGAGCAATTGCATCAGCTGCTTCCCTTCACTTTTACTCCTCTCTCTCCCTTTCATTACAATTACTATACTTGATATTTTTATAATTAGAATCCCTGAATGGTTTGTGCTGGAAGGGACCTTAAAATTCAACTCATTTCAGCCCCTGCCATGGGCAGGGACTCCTTCCAACGTCCCAGATTGCTCCAAGCACCACCAAACCTTGCCTTGAGTATTTCCAGGGATCCAGGGGCAGCCACAGCTTCTCTGGGCACCCTGTGCCAGGACCTCACCTCCCTCACAGGGAACAATTTCTTCCCAAAGTAAAGAATTTCTTCCAAATATTAAATTGTTCTCAGTCCACAAGGCTTTTGTTTCCAATTCCCCTCCCCCTGAAGGAGTACCAGGGAATGAGGGAGGCACCTGCCTGTCAGCTGGGATTACACCATGAGAGGACAGTGGGGAAACACTCCCATTTCCCATGGGAAAAGGAAAATAGGAAGTTTTTGGACACAACCATAAAAAATTGTCCCCACCCCGTGACCTTGAAGCATCACACCCAGCTCAGTGCTGTGGATGAGCAGGGACACATCCTCCTCCTCCCTGGAATGAAGGCTCTCCAAGTGATCCCATTTCCCTCCCTCCACTGCATTACAGCATTTTGACTCGTTTCTTTCTGCCTGGAGATGAATCCAGGAAGAAGAAGGAGGTGACAGAGGTTTAACACAGACCCCACCACAGGTAAAACCAAATTAGGGGCAAGTCAGAGATCCCAGACTCCCCCAGCAGCTCTGAGACCCCACCCATTGCACCCAAGAACCACATTGCAAGAGAAATACAAAATATAGCACTTTAATTGCAGGGAGATATAAAAATTTACCCAAAAAAATGAATAAACCTCAGGCATACAATAAATAGGCAGCTTTGGTGGCACGCACACATGTGCAGTCCTGCTTTGGGAGGCACCAGCAGCTCCCCAGAGCTGGGGGCACACACAGAGGCTGTGAAAATGAGGATTTCCACATGGATGACGCTGCCTGGACACGCTTGGGAGAGCCCCACACGTGTGTTTGGGAGGGTGAAGCCAAGCTATTCACACTACGCTGCAATCTTGAAAAATTAAAACTCTATATATTTATATAAACTCAGGCTCTGGTCAGGAAAAATTAAGATTCCCAAGTTTTCATATTCAATATTTACATACAGAATCTCTGCATGGGTTTCCAAATTTCAATCCACTTTGGTGTGAAAGAGAAACACATAAATCTCACGGCAAAAATAAAGAGGAATTTCAGGAGTTCTCTTTGGGAGGCACACCCAGGAGTGCTCAGGAGTCACCAGCAGGACTCTCTGAAGGGGGAGAGCTGATCCCTGGATATAATTTCCTACATTTGAGCATTCTAAGGCTTTTCCAAGAGTCACCTCCTATCGAATTGCTGCTCTCAGCAAGGTCTGAGTTGCAGATTGTTGGGGCAGGTGGTTACAGCTGTTGGTTTTTGGTTCTGCCTGACTGGCCATTAACAAAGGCAACACAAAGCAAAGCCAGCCCTGACCTTCCTGCACAGCTTGGATGCTCCCTCATCCCCCAGCCACGAGCTATAGACAGTCCTGGGGCTAGAAAAGTCACTTTTATCATAAATTGTTGCAGGACAAACACTGAATATCCAAGCTATTTGCTCACAGCAATTTTCACCACTGGATTTATATAGACTCTGCATGGAAACAGCAAAGAACAAAACCCAAATTTCCAAAAAGAAAGAAAGAAAAAAAATAAAGGAAAAAAATAAAGAAACAAAAAAATAAAGAAACAAAAAAATAAAGAAACAAAAAAATAAAGAAACAAAAAAATAAAGAAACAAAAAAATAAAGAAACAAAAAAATAAAGAAACAAAAAAATAAAGAAAAAAATAAGAACACTTTTTGTGTCACTTTTTTAGGACACTTAGGCACTGGTGGCACTAATCTGGGTGAGGATGTGTGAGGGGGCAGGCTCAGACTGCGATCTGCTGGTTCTCTCGGAAGAGCGGCCGTGGCGTGCAGATGTCCTGGAAGATCCGGTAGCCCTGCTCGTGCTGGGGCTCCTCAGCCATGGGCAGCATGGGGCTGGAGCTGCAGCTCTTCCCAGCCTCGTCCACCATCTGCCTCAGGTACAGCTGCTCCACCTGGGACAAAGGAAAAAGGGCAGGGATTGAGTGGGGAGCGTCATCTTGGGGCATCTCCTGCTGCTCCATGCAGTGGGGGACACACAGCAGAGCACAGGTCCTGCCAGGACAGCAGGTCTGGCTCCACGAGCAGCTCCAGGAATAAAGGAGCAGCCCCAGGAGCTCTGCCAGCAGGGATATTGAGGTGCAAGGACAGGCTGGGGGGTGTCCCAGCACATCC
The DNA here is from genome assembly GCA_013400635.1 of Hypocryptadius cinnamomeus. Classification (NCBI taxonomy): domain Eukaryota; kingdom Metazoa; phylum Chordata; class Aves; order Passeriformes; family Zosteropidae; genus Hypocryptadius; species Hypocryptadius cinnamomeus. Next base: position 11,335 of record VYZP01047778.1, on the reverse strand, counting down.
AGAGTGATCCACTGGGGCAGACATCCAGGACAGCAAGAGGTGACGAGGTCAGGAGCTGTGCACGAGGCACAGGGCCAGTCTCTGATCTTGTAAAATCCCCCTAGGGCCTCACAGACCTGGTGGGTCTCTGCTTGCTCAAGAGGGGATGCCACACCCTCCCTGTGCCCTCCCTGTCACAGCCCTGCTGCCACAGCCTGGCTGGCCCAAGAGGCTCCAGAAACCCCCTGTCCTGAGCCTTCTCAACCCTCCAACTGCTTCAGCTTCTCCAAGGAGAAGTTTCTGACCAGAGCCATGAGGGCTGACCCCACATCCCATCCCTTTCTTCCCCCTCCTAAGGTTTCCCAACCCCACTGCTGCCCATCACAGCTGTTGAGCACATCACTGACTGATCTTAAATCCACCAGTCCAGGGATTTACTTCCCCATTTCCCACAGTAAAAGGCAGAAGTCCCAGTGCCAATGCAGGATCAGGAGGAAGAGGAAAGATTTCCCTGCAGCTCACAAAACTCTTGCCATTAGGGAGCTTCATTTGCAAACCCAGCTGCAGGAATTTGATAACCAGCAGCCCAAGCACCTCTCAGGAGGCTGTGGAAAAGCACCACACTCCCACCCCAATCCAGGCATCCAAATGCCCCGTGGCTGCAGGGGTGGAGCTCTGCTGACAGAATTCCCACCCTGCCTGGGTCCCTTTTCCTCCCAGCCCCCCATACCTGGACAAGGATGAGTTTACACCTCAGGGGCACCGCGTCTGGGTACTCCTCCCCAAAGCACAGCATGACCCTGCTGTCTGGGAAGCGGCCCTGGTTGTTGTAGTACTGCTGCAGCTCTGCAAGGACAGAGGAAAACTTGGAATTTGCCCTCCAGAGGCTTTGTTACACATCCCTGGCATCAAACACCCCACAAGGAAGCTGTGGGCTCAAGCAAAGCCTCCAGTTTGGAATTTGCCACATGACCCCAAACACCCCATTATTCCTTCCCAGGTCTGGTAGTGTCACCTGCTCATCCTTGGGAACCCAGCAGTGAGGGATTCAAAGTGTGCAAGGAAAAAGGGCTCCATCCTTTCAACCCCACCACAGGGCCCAAGGGGGTCTCACACCGGGTTCAAGCTCCACAAACCCTTTGTGCATTGTCCCAAGGCTTTGGGATCCCAGAATTACCTCAGCTTTTCCTGGGAGTTTCTGGCCAGAGTCATAGGGACTATCCCTGTTCTCCCATCTCCTCCTCACCCTCCTCTGAAGGTTTCCCCACCCCAAACTGCTGCCACCCAGGGTTGTCCACCACATCTGCTGGCTGATCATCCTAAACCAACCAATGCAGGTTTCCCCACAGGAAAGAGCAGAAATCCTAACACCAAAACCAGCAGGAGGCTCCTACAAACCTCGGAAGAACAAGTTGGTGTCAAAGATCTTCACCACATCCTCCCGGTCCAGTTTGTTGGGCCTGTCCTTGTAGGCCATGGTGTTGCCACTCCAGAAGACCCTGCCCTGGCACAGCCTCTTGATGAAGATGCCCTGCTTGTTGCTGTGCAGGAGGACACCCCTCTCCAGGTGCCCAAAGAGCTTCCTGGTGATCTGCTTCTGCCGGTCGTTCTGGATGGCGTCGGCCGAGGGGAACCGGACGTGCTCCAGGGCATCGGGGGCGTAGAGCTTCTCCCCGTGGCCTGAGGGCTGCCCCAGGGAGATCCTGCAGCCCTCAGAGCACGAGGTGCTGACATGGCCCACCAGCCTCCCGCTGTAGTAGAAGCTGATCACCATCTGGGAATAACCTGGCAGGCGAGGGACGTGCGCGTCTCATCAGGAAAGGACAAAGCTGCTCCTCACCACCATGCCCAAATCCCAGATCTCCTGGGAGTGGCTCTCTCTTGGTGGAGAGGCATCTCCAGGGCTGACCAGCAAGTGAGAGCTCCCAGGGTTACAGGATCATGGAATGGTTGGGGTTGGGAGAGACCTCTGGACCACCCAGTCCAAGCCCCCCGCCCAGGCAGGGTCACCTGGAGCAGGTGACATGGGAACACATCCAGGTGGGGTTGGAATGTCTCCAGAGAGGGAAATTCCACAACAATGACACCCTCCAGGGGAAGTTTTTCCTCATGTTGAGGTGGAACTTCTGGTGGTTTAGTTTATGGCCATGAAACACACTGAACCTCTTCCTCCTGCCTTTGCTCCACACTCCCCCCATGCCATGGGCAGATCCCCCCATTCCAAAGGCTGCCTGGTCCCAGCACCCCAAGCAGCTGCTCTCTGCCCCCATGCCACCAGGCAGGATTCATCCCAGCATGAAAATGTGAATAATCAGGAGGGTGCAGCACCTCCCAAACCCAAAGCAAAGCCTCCCTCAAGGTGGGGGACAGAGTCAGAGCCACCTCCTGCCACCACAAACAGAGAGGGGCAGCTGTGGCCAGGTGAGGTGCCTTACCTGAGTGATACTGCTCGTAGCTGGAGTATCCATTCATCAGGGGCAACGCTGTGGGCACAGAAAGCCAAGCTGAGCCTGCATTCCCAAATCCCAATCCCCCAGTTCCCCCCACCAGCTCCCTCATTTTCTGCCCCAGGTTTCCCAGCTCCCACATGGGAAATGCCAGCAAAAAGCTCCCAGCTGGATTTCTTAATGAGTACTACAAACATGGTTAATAAGGAAGATAAAATAAACTGCTCCCCATTGTGTATCCCCACACAGGAAGATTTTCCTGCCCCAAAAATCTCCCAAACACCACACAAGCTGTTGGACACTTACCAGGGCTGGGCTGCTGCACCCACCAGTCGGGTATTGGGGGGTTCCTGCAGGTCTCCTGGGGGGGTGAGGGGCTCCTCTTGATGATGCCCAGGTACTCATCCACACAGGAGGGCTGTGGGACAGCAGACACCGGGATCAGAGTGGGTTTGATGCCTCCAGCAAGGCACTTGAAGCACTCAGGGAGGGCCCAAATGGCAGCACCAGCCAATTTTTGGGGGTTGGAAAGACCAGATCTGGCATTGCCCAGGTTGTTCATCGGAATGAGACTCTCAAGAGCTACAGAGAGGTGTGACAAGGCCAAGGAGGGGCACAGAGCTGTGACAGACTCCTCCCCAGTGAAGGTCTCTCCCAGCTGGATGCACAAGGAAAGCAGGAGCCAACATCAGAAGCGTGTGCTGGTGCTGGCTCACCTGAAGGAGCTGCAAACCCAACCCTGCAGCTTTGCAGAGGGAACCTGGGGGTGGCAGGGCTTTCCCAACCCAGACAGCTTGACCCAAGCCCTGCACCTGCAGCCAGGGTGAGGCCTCACCTCTTTGATGAGCTCATCGATGGCAGAGGAGCTGCAGTCCATCTCGGTGACATCGTTCAGGCTGCTCCCGCTGGCCACCCCTGCTTTGCCTGGAAGGAGAGGTGGGGCTGCAGTGAGAACACCCACACTGGCCAAGCACAGCTCATCTTGAGGGGTTTTGGAAAGCTTTCACCCAGTGAAAGTGATGAAACCAGGAACCACAGCAGAGGCATGTAACAGCACCTTGGACAGGCTCACAGCCCCCCCAGAGCTGCTGTTTTGGGGCCAAAAATCACTTTACAACTCATTTCCCCCCTGCACAGGGACTAGCAGCAAGAAAAATCAAAAGCCTGGCTGGTGACAGAGACAGAGCTGGAGCAGAGGAGAGGGTTTGGGGTTTTTTTGAGCACCCCAGAGACTGGGGCTGGGGCTGCTGCTTCTGTTTTTTCCACCAGCCACCCCAGTGCACTGGTGCTGCTGGTGGGAACCTGCAGTGCCATTTGCATAGTGGCAGCACAGCCCCTGTGTGAACGGGCTGGAGGGGACAGAGATGCTAAAGGCAGATTTCCTGACTGCAAAATCATGGGGTTTTTTTGCAAGTTTTTAACTTAAAGGACAGAGCACACAGGCTCCCCTAACCACAAATAGAGTTATAGTTAGTGTGAGCTGAGCCACACCGGACATCAGAGCAGCTCTCTGCAAAATCATTGCTCCTCCAGCAAGAAAAGGGATTTATTGCAGCTCCCCACCATGCTCACAGGGCAGGGGCTGGGAGGAAAAAAAGGTTGAGGTTCATGGCCCTCCCCCAGGCAGGGAAGGTGGAATTTGCCCCTATAACATCCTCAGGGGATGGGAGCTCCCACAAAGCTGCAGCTGTCCCATATTTCCTAAGGGTTTAAGGGGTTAAAAAAGCCAAGCCTGGCCTTTCTCCTCCCCTCCCTGTCACCCCAGGGGGACATCTGCAGAGCAGGACAAGCACAGAGCAGGGGCTGGCCAGGGAGCCGTGCTCACAGGATGGACCCACAGCAGGGCTCAGTCCCTTCCTGGGGAACTCACACTTCTGCTCCTCCTCTGGCACAATCCTGTAGACCTTGTAGGGCTCGGAGATGTCCAGCTGGGACCTGTCTGTCACCTCCTCAAAGTCAGGGCTCTTGTTCAGGGCGCAGCGGAGCCGCGTCTTCCACGTGGCCGGCTCGGCTTTGTCACCCTCCTTGAACTTGCCCTTGAAAACAGCCCAGGCCTAAAGCAAAGAATGAGAAAAAGACTAAGAAAACCCTCCCTGTGAGCCCTACAAAGCCTCTCAGGGAGGAAGAGCTGGGCTTGCAGAGAGCATTTTGCATCTTGCACCCTCTCGAGCATCTCTTGGGGATTTGCTGTTTCACTCCTAGACTGCGGCCACCTGCACAGCCACCACCACACCTGGGGGGGTTTGGGGTGCAGAGCAGCACTACCTGCCTCAGAAATGCAGAAGAGGCTTGTAAAAGTTTGTAAAACCCAGCTTTCAAAAAGCAGAGGTCAAAGTCACAGTGGGTTCACTTCTGCACATATGGGTCAGGAGCTGCTGGGAGCACGAGGAATCGCTGCTCAATTAAAAATCAAAATAAACCTCGTTTGTCAGCTCCTGACTAGTAAATTAATAAATAAATAAACTGGTTTCTCTAAGACCAGAACACAATTTATGCTTTTGGTAGGAGAACATATTTTACCACTGAAGGAAGAATGAAAAACATGACATTTTTTTAAATATACATCTTGATTTCTTTTACAGACATTTTTATATTTTCAGAGGGCTGAGTTCAAGGCTATCCTCATAACTCAGTGCTCCCAAACCAGTCAAAATTAAACTGAAATTAAACTCCTTCACCAGTACAGATACTTGGAAGTGAGGTCAGAGGGAAGGGAATTCCTGGGGAAGACCTGAACTTTTTGCTTCAGCATGGAATTTTCCCATTTTTTCCAAAACTGGGAACCCCCCCACTTCAGTGAAATCCTTCCTTCCCACCTACAAATTTTTTTTAGGATTTTTTAACATAACCCAGCATTTTATCAAGAGAAGCTGATAAGAAGCTTAGAGCAGGTCAAAAAACTGCTTCTAGTGTCACACCTGGATTCAAACATGCTGAAAACAAAACTGGTTGTGAATTTTGATGAAAAGGAGTAAATCATCCCCCAAAAAAAAAGAAAAGCCAGGAGACCAACTGCAGCATCTCCTGCAAGGCTTAAAGACATAAAACCCAGAGACAGCGTGGCCATGTCCCACCAAGGCACAAAACCAGCAGCACAGAGCCCAGGAACCAGCAAGAAAAGGCATCTCCTACCTTGAAAATAGAAGCATCCACCTCCTGGTTGTAGTCCTGCTTGCCGGCGTGCTTCCAGGGGATGCGGAACATGGATTTCTCCTCGTTCTCCCAGATGAGCCCCGCGTAGAGCTCGCTGTCGATCTGCTCGATCAGCCACTGCCGCAGCCGCCGCCCGCCGTTCCTGTCACACATCCTGCAGGGACGGGACACCCAGCGGGCCCTCTCAGCTCTCCAGCTCCATCCCAGCACAGGGATCGGGATGCTTTGCCCCCCTGCTCAGCTGGCAGCGGCACCACCTGCAGCTTTTGGAAGCCCCACATGCCAATGTCTGCCCACTTTAAAAGTCCCTTCCAACCCAAACCCTTCTGGGATGCCACAGTTCTGTAATTCCAAGATTAAAACACTCCCACCCCATCCTCTGCTTCGTTTAAAATTAAAAAAAAAAAAAAAAAAAAAAAAAAAAAGGCAATTTCCTTCCAAGTTACTACAAATTCTTCCTCCAGCTCTACCAAAGTTCTGCTCCCAGAAGCGGCTGACTCAGTGCTCTGCTTATTCCTATTTTGCTGCAGGATAAATCACAGAGGAAGCAGATGGATGGGGATTAAAGCCCCCAGGTGTGCTGTCACCTGAGCAAGTGACACTAGGCAGGCCAGGCCGGGGTGCCAGAGCTGTCCCTGGCTGGCCTTGGCACAAGGATTTGTCCCGGCGGGGGCAGCAGCTCCTCTCACCAAGCACTATCTGGGGAGCAGATGCCAGCTGCAAACTGCATCCCAAATCCTCACAGGGATAAGGAACACACAGCTGCTGGAAGCCAAGTGCCAGGCTCAACCCTCCCTGTCACGTCCACGCTATGACAGAAGCTGGTGGCCTGGCAGAAGTGATCAGCAGCCCCCGAATCAACTTCCCAGGCATTTTGGGCTCTACATTTTACAGGACTGCCTCTCCCTCGTTTATTTGTTATTTACTGCCCCACTGGAAGATTTCTGGGGAGAAAACAAGGATGCTCCAGCACAGCCTGAGAGCCAGTGGTCCCTGCTTTGCCTTGGGCTCCCAGCAGCCCAGTGCCACCAAACTCCATCCCTTCTAGATGGCCCTGGCTCCCCAGAGCACAGCCCCTGGTTTTTTGGGATGGTGAGCACCAACAGCACCAGCCAAAACATCACGGAGGGCACAGCTCTGGATGCCAGTTGGATGTCCCAAAGGACATGCCACAGCTCATCCCTGGAGGAATGGGGGCACACGCAGCTTCTCTGGGGGCTCCAGCACCCACCCTGAGTGATGCCAAAAGGGAAGAACCTGAGAAATCCCGCAGAAATGGGACACTTCTTTTTCTAGAAAGCTTCTTCCCATCACTGCCGGAGGCCGGGGCTCCATCTCCCTCCCCGAGAGAGTCACACGCTCGGGACAACATCGAGGAGCCCCGTGCACCGGGCTGGCAGCGGCAGCCCTCGGCTCCAGCCCGCCCATCCCGGGCTCTGCGACCCACAGCGGGCTCGGTCCTTGCGCAGGGGACCACGAGATGGGGACATCCCGCATCCGTGCGATCCCGCAAACCCCCCGCGCTTCTCGGCAGCCCGGCAGGCGTGCGGGAAACCGGGGCAGGGCTCGGGACCGGCCCCAGCCTTTCCGCCGCGCGGTGCCGGTGCCTTCCCGGTGTCCGCTCACAGAGGATGACGCTACAGGACGCGGTCCTGCGGCAAGTCCCTGCCCTCCCACGGGGATGCCGGTGCCGGTTCCTTCCCTCCCACAGGGATGCCGGTATCTGTCCCCACGCCGGTCCCCGCCCTCCCACGGAGATGCCGGTGCCGGTATCGGTCCCCCAGCCGGTCCCTGCCCACCACGGGGATGCCGGTACCGGTCCCCCGGCCGGTCCCTGCCTTTCCACGGGGGATGCCGATGCCGGTATCGGTCCCCCGGCCGGTCCCTGCCTTTCCACGGGGGATGCCAGTATCGGTCCCCCGGCCGGTCCCTGCCTTTCCACGCGGGATGCTGATGCCGGTGTCGGTCCCCCGGCCGGTCCCCGCCCTCCCACGGGGGATGCTGGTGTCGGGATGCCGGTACCTGTCCCCCAGCCGGTTCCGGAGCCGGTTCCGGTGCCGCTCCCGTTTCCACGCTCCCGGTGCCGCGCCCGCGGTTTCCCCGAGCTCATCATATATACCAGCGAGATTATGCGGTCACGCCCACTGCCACGCCCCCTCCACGCTCCGCCAATCACTGACTCCTCCTTGCTCCCGCCCTACCCAATGAGAAGGCGAAGCCGTGCGGCGCTGACCAATGAGGAGCGTCCCGGTGAGGCGCGCGCCGCAGTTTCTCTTAAAGCGCGGCTTTCCCCGAAATCAGCTGACCGGGGGGCGGGGCCTGGGCGAAGGGGGCGGGGCATGAGCTGGAGGGGGCGTGGTCAGCCCGCCCCTGTCCTGGGTCTGTCCCGGGCCGGTTCGGTCCCGTCGTTCCCAGTCCCAAATTAATCCATTCCCAGTTCCAACCCAGCTTCCCCAGTCCCAGAGCAGTCTTCCCAGAGCCAGACTGGTCTGTTACCAGTCCCAGCCCAGTCCATTCCCAATCTCAGACCAATATCCCAGTCTCAGATCAGTCCATTCCCAATCTCAGACCAATATCCCAGTCCCAGCCCAGTCCATTCCCAGTCTCAGACCAATATCCCAGTCCCAGATCAGTCCATTCCCAATCTCAGACCAATATCCCAGTCCCAGATCAGTCCATCCCCAATCTCAGACCAGTTTCCCCAGTCCCAGATCAGTCCATCCCCAGTCTCAGATCAATATCCCAGTCCAAGACCAATCCATCTCCAGCCCATGATCAGTATATCCCCAAATAAACCTCCCCAATACCAGACCAGTTTCCCCATTCCCAGACCAGTTTCCCCATTCCCAGATCAGTTTCCCCAGTTCCAGATCAGTTTCCCCAGTCCCAGATCAGTTTCTCCAGTCCCAGATCAGTTTCCCCAGTCCAGTTTCCCCAGTCCAGTTTCCCCAGTCCCAGACCAGTCTCCCTAGTCCCAGATCAGTTTCCCCATTGCCAGATCAGTTTTCCCAATCCCAAATCAGTTTTCCCAGTCTCAGACCAGTTTCCCCAATCCCAGACTGGTCACTCTCCAGCCCCAGGCCATTCCATCCCCAGCCCCACATCAGCCTTCTTAGTCCCAGCCCAGTGTCCCAGTGCCAGCCCAGTCCATTCCCAGACCACTTTCCCCAGTCCCAGACCAATGTCCCCAGTCCCAGCCCAGTGTCCCAGTGCCAGCCCAGTCCATCCCCACTCCCAGGCCACCTTCCCCAGTCCCAGACTGGTCCATCCCCAGTCCCAGTTCAGTCCAGGCAGTTCCCAGTTCCTTTCTGGATCAGCCCCAGTCCCAGATCATTCCCTCCCTGCCTGCCCCAGCAATTCCCACTGTTCCCAGTCTGGATTTGGTGTCCTGACCGTGCCCCAGCCCGGCCAAACCCAGCCAGACCCACCAGAGCATAAAGGACCATCTGCAGCCTGACTTCAGAGGGGGTTTTTCTTGGGATTACCAGATTACACACACATTTCTTGGAAGAAAACCATAATTACTCCCACGTGGGCAACACAGAGAAATGGGAAATGTATGGAGCTGTGCAGATGGTTTAATAAAAATAACGCTCTGAGGTGCACAACCTTTCCTGTCATTTCTAATAAAGGATGGCTGGGATGGTCCTTGTTTTCAAACACCCCACTGATCCTCATTGGATCCCCCCCAGGAGATTTGGGGTGAGCCAAAACCCATCTCCTGCAATCAGATACAGTCAGGAGGATTCATTTTCTTCTTTGACCAAAAAATACAATTTTAAGCTTTGCAGGGGTCTTGCATCCTCCTGCTAGATAGAGACCCTCCTGTAAAAACCTCTTTGTTTTGTTAAAATTCTGGGAAACCTGTGATATTTTAAAGGGTCTGCACACAACCAAACTCTCCATCCCCTCTGGAGACCAAAAACCTGGAAATTCATTGCAGGTTCATCATTCCCACCTTCATTTTGGCTCTGCAGCTTCATAGGCAAGATAAAGGTAGAGATGGAAAGGTAAATCCAAATTTCCTGGGGTGAGGAGGATCCCTGTGGGGAGGATAAAAAATTAACCCCATTAAAATAGGGTTTCAGGCAAAAAGTGGAAATCAGCCCAGTGTTACCTGTTCAGGGTTTGCCTCCCAGCTCCCAGAATTCCTGAAGCCACCTCAGGTCCCACTGATGGAGGACAGAGTGGAAAATTAGATATATTGATATAAAAAATAGATATTTGAGAGCTCTCAAATCCAGGGAAATTTGGGTTGGGAGGAGGTTTTCAGGGCATGGTTGTGGCTGTGATGTCAGGCACAGAGGGTGCTGCTGCATTCCCTGTGATTCCCCAAATCTGGGGGATTTTCCCAGGTTTTTTGCGGTGCTGTGGTTCCCTGGGAATGTTTGAAGCCCGGGCTGTGGAGCTCATCACACCTCCTGCACATCTAATCTCTGCTTATCACCCATCTCCAATGACTTCCTATTAACTCCCACTTTCTTCTCTTTTCTCTTCCTGCCTGCAAGTTCCATTTTTCTGCTACCTAAAATGAAACCAGAGGCTTTAAATCCAATATTGATCCCTGAGCTGATTGCTCAGCCTCCCTTCAGCCCACTCCATCAACAGCCTCCACCTCATTCATTGCTTTCCCATTACTCCCATGTGGAACAACAGCCACAGGGACCCTTTTCTCCATCTAAATAAATGGGGGAAAACCACATTTTTTTTCCCCTGGAACTCTATATATCATGGCTAAACATGGAATATTTAAAACTTTTCGTTTTGCTGGTGGTTCTCATCAAGAAAATGGGAAGCAGGGTGGTCATTTCAGTCCATCTCTGTATTCCCACCAGGAACACCACAAATCAAGTCCAGGCACCCTCAGGATTTAATCACTTTTTTCTTTATTAGGAGCTGGGTGAGTCACCCCTGGTGCTGTCACACGATGAGTACCCGAAAATCTTCATCAAGAGAATTCCTAGAAATGTTTTGAATCCCTTTTTTCTTAGAAGTAATTGCAGAACAGACATTTTTTGAGTGGACAAACAGGGTGATTATAGTAAAAGGCTGAGCTGGCACGGAAGGGTTGAAGGTTTCCATGTGGAAGGGCTGAATCCATGGGATGGGACCCTCCTTGTAAGGGGGATTCCTGCCAAAGAAAGCTCTGGAAAAGCACAATCTGAGTTTGGGATGAAAAACTGGACATGGCCATGGGGTTTAGGTATTAAAAAGGCTTTTCGAGAGGGACAGAGTTAAATTGGTCCATGGGCTGAGTGAAACCAACCAAGCTTTTGGTTTCTTTGGCAAGCAGGGACATTCAGATGGGGCTCAGGGAAATCCCAAACCCACTCTGGCTCCAGGGATGGAAGCAGTGGGACAGGCACTGCTGGATCTCCCCCCTCCCTGGGGCTGGGATAAGGGAAATGCCAAATAAAAGGTGAATTTGGGTTTACCTTTCCCCTTATNAATCCCAAACCCACTCTGGCTCCAGGGATGGAGGCAGTGGGACAGGCTCTGCTGGATCTCCCCCTTCCCTGGGGCTGGGATAGGGAAAATGCCAAATAAAAGGTGAATTTGGGGTTACCTTTCCCCTTGTCCTTGGGGCTGGTTTAAGGAAAATGCCAAATAAAAGGTAAATTTGGGGTTACCTTTCCTCTTACCCTTGGGGTTGGGATAAGGAAAATGCCAAATAAAAGGTAAATTTGGGGTTACCTTTCCCCTTATCCCTGGAGTCGGGATAAGAAAAATGCCAAATAAAAGGTGAATTTGGGGTT
>VYZP01047777.1:0-26746 GCA_013400635.1 Hypocryptadius cinnamomeus | reverse complement strand
AGAATTATACACTTAGCACAGAGCTAAAATAAACACAACTATTTAAAAAGTCATACTTTATTCACTGAAATGTTTATCACTGAGCCATATCAGCTTTAGCATCCTCAGCATCTCAATGCAAAATTTATCACATTTGGAAAAGGACAGGGAGGAGAGGGGAAAAGGAGAAAGAGAAAAAAATCAAACACCTACATAATAAATAAATAAATAAATAAATCATCATCCCATTTTTACTTAATGTAAGATCTCATATACAATATTCTATCAATTTCTTCTTATCCCTGGACAGTCCTTTCTACCATTGCAGTTTACTTCCAAACTGATACAGATAATTTCAGTCCTTCAGTTAAATTGTGCCCACGCACCTTTCTGACAAGTTGTCTGTATAGTTGTCAATAATTGATACATTAGTTCATAGGGATGGAAATAAGCCAATTTCGTGTCAATATTAAGATAAACAGGACTGTTCAAAGTAATTGCACAGCTTTTTTGACTACAGTTGAGTGGTGTTCATGGAGAAAATATGCCTTGTGTTAAACAAGGCATCACAGAAAATGATATCATGGTCTCTCCTTAAAACCTCCAAGACTAAGAATAGTTCATTGAAGATGAATACAAACCAGCTAGAATTTCTGAAGTCAATCAGGGCTAACTGCTAACAATGTATTCTGTATATCCAAACACTTAAAGGCAGGGAAAGGGAAAGCTGATATCCCAATCACCTGATCCCATCCAGGCCTAACATGCTTTAAATAGAGCTATGTAAGTTCTTTTCATCCCAGTCTTCCTGTGGTGTGAACGATTTTTTACATCATCATCCAGAAGTTCTTTCTCTGAATCCTCATTCAGTTGTAGCTCTAGGAGGAGACTAAGTCTGGATAGTCTCAAATTGTACATATGCAATCTTTCCCATAATAAAGAAATGGATTCCTAGTTTCAGTGTTCTTGAAAAGTTATCACTCAGTGTAACCCCAAGAACACTGTAAGTATTGCAGAGCAGGTTAAGTTGCAAAGTGAGATTCTGCTTTATGACCTTCACAATTATTTTGTCATTCAACCTAAGGTAGTTCACAAAACCAGTACTAAGTTAGACTTAATACATATGAAAAGGAAATCAAGGTTATTACTGTCTACAGAAAGGAAGCAGTCCTTGCAAACAAAACACATGAAGTAAAGTATTAAATAATTCATGTAGTAGAGCACTTTGCAAAAAGTGCTCACTGTGAATTGCATATGAATATCTGGTTTTATGACTGGAAAACTGATCTTGAAACTCCAGAAAAAAACCTCATGTCATTAATTTTAAATTCAAAGCAATATTGAAAAGAATTGTATGAAGATCAACAAATAACTACAACTATTGTGGAAAATTATGAATAAAACATTAAATTGCAGGCTGTAAGCCCCTGGGCACTTTGCACCATTAAATGCATTTCTATTTTTATATCTCAACCCTCTATGAAAAAAAAGAAGAAAATGAAAAACTTAAAAAGAAAATTATGGTTCTCTTATGTTCAGTTAGAGAACCTTGAACGCTTTCTTTGTTATGGATAAAAATTACACAGAAATGAAACTCAGCTTCTAATATAATATTGTTTAAGTACAAAAGAACAGGAATCTGTTCAACAAGAAAGAAATTGGAGGGCAGAACATTTCCAATATAGCATGTACATTTTTGGGTACAATACACATATTCTGATACACCAATTTTTCTGAAATTGGCATTGTATATAAAAAAGTACACCTCAAGAAGATATAAGTTATTTTTAGAGATTCAACAGAAGCAACAATTACAACCACTACTTTCTCTTCTTGTCAGGATCTCATGGTCCCTTAAAAATTTAGTTTGAATGTCTCTCTGATTTCTAGATTAATTAGATGGGAAAACTGTATGATGTTTTGATGTATCCTATTTTACATCTGCTGTGTAGACCAGATAAATTGTTTTTTTCCATAAGCTTATATGTTGTATATGGTCTAAAACATATTGTAACTGAATTTTATTTATTTGGGGCATAAACCCTTTTTTGGTATCATTTAATAATAAATGATTACCTTAATAAATGATAATAATAAATAATTAAACCTTTTTTTGGTATCATTTAATAAACCTTTTTTTGGTATCACTTAATGCCATTTCTTTATGTAATAGCTCTTGTTTCAATCAGTATGATGTCAGTGGAGGACTTCTGTTACAAAGGTCCCTGCTGTAAAAATGCATTACTCACAGAACTATTTCTGCTTCATAATGTAAACAATGTTCCATTGCTTTATAATGGTTCAGTTTAAACATTTATAATTATCTCTATCACTACAGTGCAGTGTTTCTACTTTCTGATTCTTGTTAAAGCTGGTAACTTTTTTCTGTGTTTTAAAATCTCTGAACTCAATTGTTTTGGACTTACCAAGTGGCCATTTCCTTCTGTTCAGTATGCCTTTTTCAAACAATTGTTTTGCAAGCATTCAGTATGAATCATTGCAAGTTTCTGTCAAGTGGCCTGATTGCTAACATCCAAGCCAACCTTGGCCAACATTGGTCAAACACTTCTAAAACCAGCTCAGCTGCACATGCTCCAGTACAAACACGATCCTGTGCAGCACTCAGGGCTCTTCCCCTAAGGCAGAGAGACAAGATAAAATAATTGTGCACTTGCTTTTTAAATATACAAGTAGTTCTATAGGTGAATTAGCCATGTATTCAAAATCAAGTACAAGGCAGATAACTCTATCACATACACACCACATTATTAAATTTACTACTAATTATTGTGAGATCTAGATGTGTGGTTTGATTTTCAGCTTCATGAGCCCTTCTCTCCTAAACCTAATCTATCTCATCATTTTAGCAAGCTCTGTCCTGATGCAAGACACTGAAGTCTCCTCACCCTCTTAGCCTATTCTACAACATTCATAAACCCTTTTCAGATTTATTTTCCAAATTTATTACTGACCAATAAATACAAAAAAATAACACATCAAGGTCTAATTCCGTACTGGTCAAGGTTAACGACACCCCTGTACAGCATCCAGGAGACTCCTAACTTACAAAGGAAATTACAGGTTTTGTTTCACAAATGAGAAGCTCTTATACATTTATTCACTGATAGAAAGTTGACTGCATTGTTACTGAACTGAAAATACTGACCGGATGGCATAAATGCAAAACCAACTATACCTTCAAAGGCCAATTACTTGCTGCTTACTTGTAACTTGTGAGGATCTTCAGAACAAGCTGGAACTATTTCAAGATCAGCCCTTGAAATAGAAAATGGTGCTAAAAATGCTGGACAAGATGATCATTGAACACCTCCTCACTTCATGCACAACATGCTTTACAGGCGTTCCCAATATCCAATGAGTAAAGTAATACTGAAAAAGCTACAAAAAACCCTACCATTTGTCAAAGAGAGCAGGAAAGATCCAGAACACAGACAAATCCTAGAATTGTCCCAGATAAATGAGAAGTCTGTCAAGTTTACTTTTTTGCCTCACATGCTGGCCAAAACACAACTAAGGAAGATAGGAGAGAAAGAATAAAACCGTCTTTAAAAGTACTTAAGAAAATAATCTCAACAGGAGTTGAATCCATTTAATTTAAAAATTTACTCAACTGCTTAGCTACAGTTTGAAATCGTTTTCTGATTCATATGTGGGTCAAAATTTAACACTGGAATCTGAAGACAATCTCTATCCAGTGTGAAAATTTAGCCTGAAGCTTTAGATAGAACTTTTGCTTTGTGTAGTTACCAGCAACAGCCAAAAAAATATGTGCTAAAGACGGAAAAATAGTAAATTTTGTTAACTGTTTTTTTAATTGCACCTTCATGTAGGGAACTAATATTCAATTGGTATGGCTAAATAACTCCAAATAACAAAACACCTGGTAGGACTGTGTTGTAATAGAGAAGTGCTTCTAAAGGTACATAAGTGATAGGTTTATCACTGTGCCAATGCCAAACACTGGATAGTGCTAAAAGAAAAGTACTGTCTACTTTAAGAGCCCATAAGGCTTTAAGAACTGATCTTAAAATGCACGAGAAACCACAGATATAATCCATGTTATGCTGAACCTGCTTCTGCATAACTGACATTTAAAAATTTCACAGCAATTTAATTATTTTACTATTTTAATACCAAAAGTAGTTATATTTTTACTACTATGTATTTGATCAGAATAAAATAGGACAAATTGAAGAAATTTAATGAATCCTTGCAGAGAAAAGTCACCATCACTAAGACAACACCATACTAGAAACCAAATCAGTATTTTGAGTAGTTATTAACGGAGGGTGACTGAAATTGTTTGTGGTAGGGTATCTATAATGCACTGTAGGCAAGAACATTAACACCAGAGAAATGATCACTATTTCAGAATGCATATGTTAACTATTGCAAGAAATGTCTAAAAAGCAGTACTTGGGTCTTAATAAGTAGCACCATGAAGCAGGGAATTAGGAGTGAATTCTCCATAGACAAAATCACTACAGTGTGCTGTGTGCTTATAAAAGTGTCCCAACCAGAAAGTTTCAAAATTTCTGATGAATTAGAGACAAGTGCCTCTTATCCTTGCTTTAAAAATGCACATTTATTTCCTGTTTCCTTTAAAATAAAAATTGATTGAAGAACTACTTTGTGATGATTACTGTTAAAGAGGGAGAAAACACAGATGAAAAAGCAAAGAAGGAGATGACATGTAGGAGCTGATTCACAGACAGATCATGTTCAGTGTTTCTTTTTCACTATAGTTCCCCTGACAGCAGAAATACTTTGTATTTGGGATGCAACTCTTGATTAGGATGAGTAGAAATACAGCATTAATTCCCAGAGGGATGTTAGACATTCAAGGAGAGCAGATGACTGATCATAGAAACAGCAGCAGACAATATATTAATAAATCAGCAGTATTTCCAAGAGTGCTAAGTGACACTTGGCAAGTGACATAGTATCTAACTTCACAATACACATTACTGATGTTTTTGAATTGCCAACAGGAAGCAATAGTTCACTCATATTAATAGTATTTTCTGCTTTAGTAGGTTCCAAGAGTACCTCTACTGTAGGCAACACAAGTCACCTTCTATCTCAAATATGACTCAGCTGTCCAAGACCATTCCCACCTTATCTTGTAATAATACCTTTTATTTTCATTATCATCCTTTTGATATTCAAGTAGTACCTGCGTACAATAAATCAGCATTGGAGCTCTAAACATCCTTATACAGAATCCTAGGCTATGTGCACATTTTCTCAGATGACATGAAGACAATAGGCACTGACTTTACAAAACATCATAACTGATGGAAACCTGTTGCTGCTCATAAAATCATAAAATGAAAGAGAACAGTTTCACTCAGGCCATTTATATCAGATAGCACAGGGGACTCAAATAATGTAAAAATTATTCTTGGTAGCTACCATACAGATGGTGTCCTCCTTCCTTTGGGGTACAATAGGATAGGGAAAAGTAATACAACTTGCAGTAGACCTCAAGTGTTCACAAAACAGAGGGGAGAGAAGAGGGAGGATAAAAGTCAAGCCACACAACAAGTGCAAGTTCTTCATCACTCCCATTTCCACTTATACTCTGAGTGCCAGAAAGGGTAGGGACCAAGAAGAAAAGCTGTGGTGTAGAAGTCTTTGATCCTCTTTTCCTACTAGGAATCTAAATTGATAGTCAGAACACTAATGCTGCTAAGTTGGAGCAACTACAGAGGCATCACATCAGACAGTCAAAATAAATCCACTATGTTTTGACACACTGCATAAATTATGTCCTGTTATGTACTACCACAGAAATAGGATAAAGAAAAACAAGCTAAACCTGAAGCCAAGTCTTATCTCCCTGGAGTATAACACAACATTGTCCCACTTGCCGTATTCACTAGGGAGACGAGTGAAATCTCCACAGTGACCTAGTACAGCTGTTCACGTGACACTGTTCAGGTAAATTGCTGAACTTAGGTTCAATTCAAGTGTTTGTCACCACCAGCTTGGAGGCTGCTCCAGAAAATAGCGGTTTCTAAGATAATTGAACTTGAAGGTCAGCTGATACTGCCTTAATCAATCAAAAAATTGACCCAGCAAATAAACTGGTAGGTTTCTCTAAAGCCAACCATATGGTCAGCATGACAACCCTATCCACGAATTTGTCAGTAACTCATAAAATATTGCACAGCATTAAGAAAGCTGCTAGAGCTCTGGAAATAAAGTAATGTTGAACAGCTCCTTTCCATACATGTTTGGATTTATTTCCAAATAAGACAGCACAAAATGCATCAAATATACATAAGAGACTGAAAATCTCAGTCCCTCAAGTGTGTCAGAATCCCTTTGTGTTGCTCTAGCCACATAGAGATCAGAAACAAACTCAATTTCCCCAGCCAAACACTTCCCTGTGGTTGCAGAACTCATACAGAGTCCCTCTGGCAGACACAAAGCTGGCACTTCTATTCCAGCTTCCAGCCTCAGAACAGAAGCACAAGGGGCACTGCTGGACTTTCTGTCTTCTCTGTTGGCAGGCTGCTATTTAGAGGACAGTTGAAAGACTTAGATTATCTCCAAGACTGCTCCAAACTACATTGAGTTGGCATAAATCTAGTCTGGGAATCAAATAGGAGTGCAAAACTCAAATACTCCATTTTTTTTCCTCAGTTTTGACCCAATAGTTACCAGGTATTCTACTTCTTGCTCACTCAATCTCTCTTCCTGTTGCAATTTCCAAGACCTTCCAAGCCCTTTGATTATGAAAATTTGACAATGGCATTAATAAAGGAGGTCTTAATTACTGTGAATTCTCAAGTTATCTTAATTCAAAGGAAAAACATTAATAAGGAAAAGAGATTAGGTGCCCCCCTAAATCATGACATTTGAGCTTTAATCTCAAACAAACCAGGCAGACTCAAAGAATACTTTCTTTAGCTAGTTTTAATAACCTCTAAATATTTTCTCAGATTCTGTCTCTACATACTGAACTGCTCCCTTTCCTTCTGCTGGAACACTGCTTGGCTCACAGAGTGGCAGTTATGTATAATGATTATGGGATGCACTGCATCTCTCAAATAGATGCTTACCTTTACTTCTAATTCCTTAACAGTCAGACTGCTTTCTAACTTGCAATTTTTGTTGTGTGTGGCTGGCAACAAAATATGAGCCTTTTGCACCAAGCTTCTTTTTCCTCAATGCTCTCAATTTTCCTAAAAAGCTGTTTGTAAAATGCCATGCAAATTAGAAGAGACTGAGAAACTTCTGTGGGCGGAGAACATGTTAAAATAATATATTCATCCCTAATGGCAATGTGGGAATAACAACTGTGCTTTGCCATTAGTCATGGATTGGAATCACACCTATCAGCCAGCAACATTATGCACAAACATTTTCCCCCTCAATATCAGAGGATTGTAGAAATATTAACTGGTTAACCGAGGGGCGGCTGCTCTGCAAGGGGAGGCGAGCTGCAACAAGCCCAGCAGCAAGGCTGGCACCAGCCACTGCACCAATGGGAACAGGAAGGGCAGCAGCAACTCCAGGACAGGGTGAGATGATGGCAGGGTCAGGCACAGCCCAAATCACCCCACACTTCTGCAGTGATTAGGCTGGCTCCTTTCCAGGAAAATAGAACTGCTCTGGATGTACCCTCAATGATCTAACAGTGGGATTATCTGCTTAAAGAAATGCATCTCCCCTTCTGCTGACCGTAAAATAGAAATTCTTTACTGTAGAGAAGAGCCTGGCCACTGTAACACATGCTGCCAACATGCACAGAACAAAACACCACTACCATACTGAGGGCAATGTAGAGAAAATGCAACATTGTAGAGAAAATGCAGCTCCTACAACAGCTGAAAATCCAAGTATGATCTGGGCTACCACCATCATGTGATTCTGGCTTCCTGTCTCTGGAGTCAGCCTCAACATCCTGTCTTTGTAATAAAAATCCTAAATCTATAAGTGCCGGGGTTTTCTAAACCTATGTAGATAGTTATTATCCAGAAAAAAATTAGTGGATGTGATACCTAAGGGTTTTTAGCTTTTTAATGTATTTATCAAGTATTTGTAGCTTTGTAGACCGTTAATACATGGTTATAACTTTTCCTGCCCTTCCCATAGTTTAAAAAACCCTTAGTATTATAATCTTGAAATTCTGTGTAGTCTTGCCTTTAGCCTAGCAAGGACACCACTATGCTTTGCACCACACAGCATAGACAGAGTAAAGTCTAGGGCTAAAAGACTGGGGAGGGCTCCAATGGGGCAGAACCGTGGGGTAATTACCTAACAAACCGCTCTTCTAATTGGACAGTATTTGATAGATATACTAACTAAATAACCTTATAAAATTATAGAAATACTGTATCATGTGTGCATATTGCCATACTGTGCACCTTGAAAGCTTTCAATTAAAGACTTAATATTATATCATCATTTTTACACTCTTTGGAAAGGTGTTTTATTCCAAGCAACAGATGGAAAAGCCGAAGTCCAAGATCTCATTCTGAAACCCTTACAAGAAGGTTACATTAAATAGGGCTAATATAAACAAAATCAGGTTTTCAGAATACTTTTTTGCTAACATGAAAGACAATTAGAAAGGATAAAGGGTACAAAAGAGACAATATTTGAAATACCTACTCATGCAGTATTCTTGGTATACAGATGATCTGATATCAAAGAACAGCAAGAAAAGAAAAAAAGACCCTATAAGACATTATTAATGCTATTTAATCACACTGATTCATACTAGACTGAAAAATCCATTAGAAATACTTAATAAGGAAAGATAAAATCTTCTATACTTAATTCCATACACACATTTACTGCTGACCTAAGCCCTTCATGAAACTTAATGTCATCTCCTAGCCCTTTCCCACTCTTTATTAAAACTTAGAGACCTTACATGTGGAAATCTGTATTAATGATACATTAAGACCGCAGAGTCATAAGAAATAAATCAGAAATACTTATTTCTCACATATACACTCCAATGACCTTGACATGACATTACTTTTTGCTGTGTGATCAACTCTACCTTTACATATGTAATAACATTACTATCCTAAGAATCACACACTTTGAACTTTCTGGCTTTCAAAGGAAATCAGTACCAGTGCATTGATAGAGATTTCAGACTCCATTAATTTTCACCTTCTTTAGACCAGAATGAAGGAAATATTGTCAATTACGTTTGAAGAGACAAAATATGTGTTTTCTGTTTTCAAAATATGTGTTTTCTGTTTTTAAAAGACAGTTAAAATACATTCAGAGAAAACTCAGGAGAGTCTTTCCTATAGAAGCAGAGGCTGGAGAACGACTCAGCTTGTTGTCAGCAAAAGTAAAATGCATCTAGACCTGGAGAGGAGGATTTTAAGCTGAGTATGGAGGTAGATAGGAACATCTGAAAGGTGAAAAACTACACAAAACTAAATCGATTGACACACAGTATTTTCCCTAGGCAATGAGTATCATGGGCAAAAGTCTGAATTGCAAGAGGAGCACAACCTGTCTGCAGAAGGTATGACTCCTAGAATGCTGATAGGAAAATTCTGCTAGAGGCATTTCTGTAATTTATTGTTTGTTTTGCCTTGGGGGGAGACAAAACAACAAATGGATATTTTATCACTGTACTGAAAATTTATTCCATTTCCTAAACAGGAATATACTTAACTCTACCATTCTTTTCTGTTCACAAGAAAGCTAGTGCATAAGAGAAATCATGGAATTTCACAGCAATGACAGCTGCTTGTCTTAACTCATTAATTAACTTTCCTATTCTCCATATTTAAAGTTCCTCTTGTCCTTTTCACTGGTTATTTTTTTTTAACCTTCTATTTTCTTTTTTTTTGTTCTCCTTGTTAAAGTGTATTTTCCTAAATTACTGATATTTCATTTTGCCAGACAAGATAATTTGGCATCATTTTCTCAAAGAATCATTAAGGTTGGAAAAGACCCTCAAGGTTACAGAACCAAAGAACTAGTTTGAGCTGGAAGGGATTCACAAGGATCATCAAGTCCAACCCTTAAGTGAATGGCCCATACAGGGATTGAACCCACAATCTTGGTGCTTCTAGCACCAGGTCAATACTAAGTTCATCAAGTCCAAATTTGTATTCACCAAGTTACTTCGCAATACTTTACATTCATATTATATTTTTTACCTTGTAATATTTTGGAACACAAAATAATTTGTTATACTTTTTGGCAACCCCAGAGTTAATTACTGTATTGGCGAAGTAGGGAGAATTCATTCTGACCTGCACAGAGAAGGTTTTCTTCTCCCCCATCAGATGCAACCAGTTCTCTGTGTATAAATAGATAATTCATATTTCCATAGGAAAACACCAACATAATTTCTAAATTCAGATGGCTTTTAAGTATTATCTACAAGCATATACAAGGTCAATTTTGTCCTTTTTTTGAGTTCTTCATAAAGTAAGGACACAATCTAAAAACTTTCCTGAAAGACAATTTTTTTCATAATGTAATACTAGATATAGTGTAGGGTTCAGGTTTATTACCCACATGAGATCCATAACCTATGAATACAGTATTGTTAAAAAATGTCATTCCTCTCATAAAGTATATACTTTCCAGCTGGGTGCAAGTTAAAATAGTTTGATATTTATGTTCTTGTGAAACTAAAGTGCAGATGGACGTAAAATTTGTCATGGAGCCCAGAAAAAAGACATCTCCAGGGTATTTTTTTTCTACTACAGCAGCCACATACAATTCAATATGTGCTCCAGAGCATTTAGTTCTTCTAAAAACAGTGTCAGCAAAATTTCTGGGTCTCTTTCATGAATATTTTAAAAATGTTAATCAGGCTGAAGCATGAATGTTCTTTAGCAAGAAGGCTGCACCTCATCACTGAAGTTTAGCAAGAGGAAAGCAGCACAGAGTTGCAGCTAAGTAGATTCCAGCAACACTTTTATTGCACACATAACTGGATCAACATTTTACTAATGGAGTTAAATTTCAAGCATTCAGGAAGCCTCAAAGTCCTGACATTCTGGAGTCTCACACAGAATACATACATATTGCTGACATAGCGAGCAATTTGCTCATGGTACAGCTCAAAGACACTCAGAAATCTGTACTACAATATTGTTGCCTGAAGGGTGTCTCTCACTTTCAACAACTCCAGAAGCCATATCAGAGAATTTGTCTGATTTAGAAAAAACAATTCTATAAAGTTTTACTTTAAAAAGCATCCGTTACAGCTCACACATTTAACATAAAACTGCAGCTAGGAACATCAACAAGCCCAGCAAAATAACACACCAGTGGTGGGGTGTATGCACAGAGAATGCTACCTGACATGCAAAACTCTACAGACCATACCACTGTATTTCTATCACTGCACAGCAGTTACTGATTTCAGTAATAGCAGCATTATTGAAAAATGTTGCTTTGGCAAACTGAATCCTATAACATCTACTTCTTAACTAAAAGCTCCACTCTTCACCACTGTCTTTTCCCTTTAGGCATATTAAAGTCAAATTTTGAATTTATGCTATGCTGTCTCTCTCTCCCTCTAAATTATCTAAACATAGGAGTTTAAATTGAGATGGTTTTTTTTCAAAAAGACTGCACACATAACCAGCTTTCCATTTTTTCTTTTACACAGGAATTTCCTGGTGCAGCAAAAAGGAAGAAAAACACTACCTATCCATTGATAAAATGGAAAACAGACATCCTAGGCAGGTTTTTTTTTTTCTGTTTGTGCATCTCTCTCATATGAAGCCAACCAGAATTTTTTAGCAGTCACATGCTAATGACATGTTTACTTTATGAATACTAAGTTAAATCACAATGCCTGTAAAAGACTGGTCCCCAGGTTACATGCTATCGGTCTCATTTTATGGCTTCATTTTTTTTACAAAAACAACAGCAAATCAGAGACACTCCAAGGAGGCTCACAGCAGTTTTACACCAGGCTCTTTATAAATGTTAGAGACACAGTCTCCAGGGCAGGGAGCTTACAAAAGAACACTCTGCTCCTAGAAGATCTGGGCACACACACTCTGAGTGGCCCGGCTGCTGTCAAGCCTTGCAAAGTACTTATTCACATAGATATAAATGCTTCTGATTACAGTTCTACTGAACTAATTTTAAACCACTTAAACACTCAGCATTTAAAAGCAAAGAACTACTGGGCTGACAACAGTCCCAACTTCCCAACAGCTCTGCAGATGTGGCTATTCTGGGAGTCACTGGTGACAGAATGGCTTTAGCATGAGGTGCTGGGACCTGCACAGATGGGAGGGATGAGGGGCCTTCCTACAAAGCAGGATGTGTCATTTTTATCAAAGCCCTTAGCTGAACACCAAATCAGTCTCCATCCCAGTCTGGCTGGATAACGCACACTAAAAACAGACAATCCTTACAGAAAAAGGGTTGTGGTTTCCCACGTGGGGAATGACATAGTCCAAAGTGTCAGCCCCTCTGTTTGCTGGCATGGGGGTTCCCCTCCTGATGTGCTGCTGCCTTTGTGGCTGGGGGTGGCCAGTTGTACCCTCATCACCAGGACAGCTGCAGGCTGTAACCTGCACAAAACAGCAGCACTGCCACACAAAGACAGCCTCATATGTGTGAGTAGGGGAAGTGCCTTTCACATCTAATAACCTCTGGGTAAGCTGGTAGGGGTTTTTTCACTGGAAAAAGCTGCACATCCTTGATTGTTGGTAGAGACTATGCCCTTGTGCTGGTTTCAGATGGGGTAGAGTTAATTTTTTTCGCAGTGGCTGGTAGGGAGCTGTATTTGGATTTGTGCTGGACACGGGTTGATAATACAGAGATGTTCTGCTATTGCTGAGCAGGGCTTGCACAGAGACAAGGCCTCTTCTGCTTTTCATACGGCCGTGCTGGAGAAGTTGAGGGTTCATGGGAGGCTGGGAGGGGACACAGCCAGGACAGCTGTCCCCAGCTGAACACAGGGATGCCCCACACCATATGGTGCCATGCTCAGCATACAAACCTGGGGGAAGAAGGGGGCAGGGGAGATGTTTGGAGTGACAGTGTTTGTCTTCCCAAGTCACCGTTACGTGTGGTGCAGCCCTGGCTGTCCTGGAGATGGCTGAGCACCAGCCTGCCCATGGGAGCTGCTGGATGGATGCCTTGGTTGGCTTTGCTTGTGTGCACAGCTTTTCTGCTACACATTAAACTGTCTGTACCTCAGCCTCTGAGTTCTGCATCTTTTACCATTCAGTTCTCTCCCTGATCCTGCTGGTGGGGCAGTGAGCAAGTGCCTGTCTGGGGCTTGGCTGCTAGCTGGGGTCAAAGAACAACAGCCCCTAATACAACAATGGTTGTCACACAAATACAGGACTAGAAACACCTGAAAAAAATTACAAAATTCACCTGAAAATATTAAATATTAATGCCTTAGGTATCTTTCATTTTTAAAAGCTTTGTTGCATTATGCAAGCCAGACTATTATTTTTAAATTCTTAAGATAAATGCTCTGGTGTATTTTCCCTGCCACAAACCTCAGGTAGCTGCTCACCCCAGCCCGTGAACAACTTGAGCTGAAAGGAAAGCCATACTGACAGAATTATTACTTTTTCCTTATTTAGTATTCTCCCTATTAGTCTCCTAGTTGAAAAACCACTCTGAAGTTAAACCTTATTAGAGAAAACAAGGAAATCTGCAATAGGTTTGTGTGAATCTAAACATTTTGTTTTTCTAATTAAAGAAAGAGGGAGTGCAGCAATAAATAAATAAAATAGGCACTGTGGTGGAGACTGCCTGCCACAGCTGACAAGGATTAGGAGACACACTCAAAGCACAGCTGCCTCAGAACAGGATTGCTGCCAATCTACATGGTTTGGGAAGGCAAGGAAGAGCAAGGAGGGAAGCCTTGATGTGTGCTAAAAATCCCAATCCTGATATCAAACTCTTGTTGTATTATTTTTAAGGTTTCCTTTTAATACCAAAAGTAATGCTAATGTCTGAAATTATGTCCCCATGCACTCTAAATAACAGCCCTCACATTTTAAAAGAATTCTGAATCCCAGCAGGACCACTGGCTCCACTGGGGTTATTAACACACTGCAGAAAACTCATCACCATCACATTCTTGTAAGAATCTTTTTCTCCAATACAGAAGGGGAGTTGAAAGCAAAAATACCATGGACTGGCAGCAAAAATGACAAAGATGAGATTGTGAGGCCCTAAAAATGAGTTCACTCATCCAATCAATTTTAACTCAAGCCTATACAGTCACCACACTGAGCCTGAGGTAGGAGTCTTACAGAAAATTAATGACACTGTGGATATTATTTAATGACCTGCTTAAAAGAGTATAACTAAATGCTGCTAAAAGGTTAGGCTCCCTCTACCTCCAGTTCTCAAGGAAATATTCATTCTGTGTAAGCAGACACCAGAGGGCACTTCCATGTCTTCTGTGGCAGGCCCTAAACACATGTAATGCCCAAGGACTACCACCTCCAGTTAGCACTGTCCTTTTCTCCTCTAAGGAGTGTTTTCTTTAAGAGCTCACAGAGCTCCTTCTCCCTTCCTGTGCTTGAACACTTATCAGGAATGACAGAAAGCTGATATCAATCAAGAAAATTCTTATTTTAAAACATAATCCTATTGTTAAAAAATGTAAGACATTAAATAGATTTTCTTAACCAAATCTAAATGCAATAAATTGCTGAAGTTCCTCTGTGGTTCCAGGTAGTGTGCCCAGTTACAAGAGCTTTAAAAGTACATAGGAGCATTCTACCAGTTCACAAGGACAGACCTGGGGGAGTGTGTAGAAATTATGGAGGTGTAGCAATGAGATGGATGATCCTCAGAGCAGGGATTTCACGCTCAGCAATACTTGCCATGAGCTTTCTGAACTTTCAGTTTAGAACACACCATGAAACAACAATTCCCTGTTGCCTTGTAGTCATTTAGCCATGATCAAACTTGAGAGAAGGAAAAAACCTGCACAGTGATTTGGCAATTCTGTGTACTAACTACAAAGAAGTAAATATAACTGGCAAGGGCAGGATAGAGGAGATTCTGCACATAGATTTTCACCCACCTCTCATTAAACACTAGACTGAAGCATGAGTCACATATAATCAACTTGTAGCATAGTAAGTTTTATCACTATTTCAAAGGTATAGGGGAAACTCAAAGAGTTTTTAAATATTTTAAATAAATGTGTTATTTTGTACATTCTATGATCTTCTGTTATTAAAGTATGATTTCTTATAATTTTTATTAATTACAAAAAATGTGGCACAAGAGTGGAACAAGAGAGTACCTTAGTGTAGCCTTTACTTCACTGAAGAGTCCTTTAAAATTCTATTGGACAAGGAGCTTTAGCCTGAAAGTCAAAAAAGTTTTAACTATGCTAAAGGAAGAAAAACTAGTGTAAATCAAAGAAAACCAAGCACTGAACACTTCTTCCTGCCCAGCTTGCTATGCAAGAAAACCTAAGTCAGCCAAGTAACTGAGAGTAACAATGAAAAACAGGTGCTGCCTGTGCGGGGGTATTTTTATTATCTACAGCATAGTCCCCCCAAAAATACCTCCCTAATGACACCAAGTCCTTGAGGGAGAGGTTGCAGAACATGTTCTGTCCTTGCATGTGTCCTCCTGGCTGCAGTCTTTGGAAAAAGAGCTCTGAAGCCTAGGCTGCCTGTGCTGAGGAGAACATGCCTGCCACCGGCCAGCAGCCCAGAAAACCCAGAATTCAATTGTGTGTTTCCACAGTGCTAAGGTGGGTAAATGCCAAAAGGCAGCATCTGTTGACCACAGTCTTCACCTGCTAACATGCAATTGTGATAGATGTGGACTGGGAGAGGAGGGGAGAAAAAAGACAGAATATCAGCCCTGGAGCATAGCAGATGAAAACAGAGTGAGAGCGAGTGGAAGATCTTCGAAAATCCTTATAACATTTTTCCTGTATGACCTATACTCTGTACTTTTGGTCCACCATGAAACTGTTTAAAAGCAATTCTGTTTGTTATCAAGAAAGCCAGCTGCATTGGAACGTGGTATCTTTAGATGGTCTGAATTATACAAATTGACATAGTACTTTATTGTCCATTTGACTTACAACTTACCAATCATACTTTTTCTCCAAACCCTTCCTAGGTACTTAAGAACCAACAATTTTTTACTGGAAGGTGCTTTGTTTCCTGCCAAAGAGCACTGAAACAAAAGCTGTTGCCTGCAGCCTTTGCCAGAGCTAAGCAGTGTAAGGTGAGCACACACAGCACAGCCAGAGGTAGAGCAGAAAGCATACCTTACCTCCATGCCTCACTAAATAATACATTGGCAACGCAAGCATGCAAGAGATTTGGTGTCTCGTAACTACTATCAGACGTGTGCCTATCAAGCCTCATGTTCGTTAGTCAAATGAGACCAATGAATTAAAGAATGTTCAAAATTGTCTTTCTTTAAATACGCTCAAAATGAGTGCAGCACAGCCCCAGCTGGAAAACTTGACTGAAAAGAACACAGTGGTAAGAACCTCACTGCAAAAATGCAATTTGTGCTTTTTTTTTGCTTTTGTTTTGTTTTTGTAAATAGGCTGTCTAGTGGGGGGCCTGATACTGCTCATGTAATAGATGAGAATGATGGGATAAAAGGAAAAATAATAAGCATGTCTTTCCTCAATCCCATGAATATGGATTATGCACTTTCTAGTCCTCTCTTATTAGATGATAAAATGTGTTGATTTTGCTGGTAAGGTATGAGAAATTATTGTTTCAGCATGACCTGCCTTAAAATACTGGAACAGTGTTACACTAGCTAGAACAGCATCTGTCATAATTCAAAGTTGAAATAACATTTAAAGTTTTATTATTTACCTATGCATATTTGTATCAGGATAAAGGTTAACATGTTAAATTATAGTCCCAAATAATGTATTTTCTCAAAATATGACTAGGAATTTGAAAGTGCTTTACACTTTATAGTAATGAAGAACTGTTTTACCTCTTCATAAACGTGTCTGAGTTGCTTTTGTTAAGAAGTGTCTGAAATGTAAATGAAGAAATGTTACAGATACTGGAGGCTCTGCTTACCTGCAGAAGAAACTGCAAGCTTTTCAAGCAACAGCATCAGAAATGTGCCCAGCTATTGTGTGCACATATAAAAAGTCCTAAGCAGAAGACAGATTATTTAGCAATGTGCTCAGTGAATATTGCAGTTGGAATACAGGACTGCTCTTAATCCCTTTCAACTGAATAATTTTATTCTATTCTTGATTAGATTTAGTGGAGAACTTGGGCAGATAGTGATCCCCTCCTCTTTCACCCCTCTGCACCCCTTCCCAGAATTACCACAATGTAAGGGGTCAGCTGCTTGTTGATCTGTAGCTTCCTCTGGATGCTGGGGCTTGTTCTTCAGTGGTTTGGGAAAAGCATTGGGTTGAATGATATACAGTCCTCATTTGCAATGTGCTGTTTTTTCGTAATTTATCCTAAGATGTCCTATGGAGCCTCATGCCAGGGATTCCTGAGAGTGCAGATTAATTGGAATCAGGGTGGAACCGAAAGGGAGGTCTCAGATGTAAGAGCTAGATGGCAGATCATGAAAAGGACTTGTCACATCCTGTCCTCTAAAGATTTTTGGGGACTTTGGTGTGAACGTCTTTTTTGTGTTGTGGTTTGTTTTCTTAGGGTTTTTTGTTGTTTTGGGTTTTTTTCAATTGAGAAGGAAATCCAGCTCAATATGCAGTGGCAATTGCCAGTTATTTGAGAACAGACTGTTTTCTCAGGTTAGTGGAGGACCTGCCAGTACAATATGCATGATGGTATCATCCCATGGGGATCCAAGCAACACTATTCACAAATAATTCTATAAGTAAACTGTATCAATTTCTCCTTCACTAGTGAACAAATGAAAGAGTTGACATGTAAGAAACATTTAAGATAGCATGAAAATGCAGGTAGCCCTTTTGCCAAAGGAACACAGAGCAGAACTTGTATAGTTTTCCTCAACAGCTTTCCTTGAATGCATATGTTCATCTACTAATGGAATACACAGTCTGTGAACAGTAGAGGAGGGCATGTCTCATTGACAATGCAAGAAAAACAATACCATTTCAATATCCTACTGTGAAAACAGATTTATGAACTTTTGATTTTAAAAAAATCCTGATATTTACCAGATCACTGATATTCACGAGTCTACAAAATCCTTCCCATTGCTGTTTGTTCAACTTATCAGAATTACAACATGAAATGAAGAATTACTGTAGGCCTCTGATTAAATTAATAGGAGAGAGATATAAAAGACCCCAGAGAAGAAACACAAAAAAAGAAAATCTACAATTTTACTGCAGTGTTTGAATGCCATACCATCACTGGCCTCATAAAACAAATACAAAAGGTTTATAGATAGCATTCACAAAGACCTACTTGTGAAGGTTACATAGCATTTTGGGTACTTTCTTCACAAAAATTACATCATCCATTTCTGCCAGAATGACTGCTCACTAAGTTTTTTCATACTGTAATCTTCACTTTTCCACTTTCTGCCACAGAAGCACACTTGAGTCTCCAAACCAAGGAAAATGAGAGGACAATGCTCCCTGCAAACTTTTAATCCTACTGAAACCTTTATCCTATCACATTAGCAATAAATATGTTGCTCATTTTTATGGGCTCTTTCTTACCTGTTGTGAGCAGGTGTGATAGGACTAAAAACGTGACTGTAACCAGTCCCATTGACAGGTGGGCTCCTATTATGCACCTCCTGGGAAGAGGAAAGTCACAGACCCACAGAGCCAAATTTGCCTTCTTTTCAGCTAATTGGATAATGCAGTAAGTCTATTGTCACTATGAGATAGTAACTCAAGATATGTTTGGGGGAGAAATAAATAGGCCAAATATAGACAGCTGAGAGCCAAAAATAGCAGACACAAAAGAAAAAAGCTCTGATACCTGATAAAAGCAGAAGTATCTGTTCTCCCTGTCACTTAAATAAGAGAATTTTACAGATGAACAGTAAAAGTTAAAAAACTACAACCAGCAGAACCTGTATGAAATTATAATAATGACTTAAGTCAAAATCAAAATCTGTGCTTTTCTCATTTCCTATATTTTCTTCCTACATTTTCAGAAAGGCACTACATTTCAGAAAGACACTAAAAAGCTCAGGTAACAATGAAAGTAAATTACAATCCTAGATATCAAATACTCCTCAAATATTTTACTTGATATAAATTACTGTTAGTATTCTACAGTGGTTGAAATTACTATGAACAAGTAGGGAAAGAAATTAGAAGATCAGAGACACCAGTAATGAAAATTGTGAAAACCTCAAATGACCTCTAGAACACACCCAAACCTGGTTTGGGTTTTTTGTTTTGGTTCTCCCCTCCTTCCCCAAGTTTCAGAAGTACACTTTCATAAAAAGACATTTTTAAAAAGTGTCTGAAAGTCAAGTTTGGTCCTACATTCAAATTTATTCCAGACACAAATGCAGATATTACAATGGAATCTCTTTTGGGGTGGGAATCCAATTTTATAAATTACTGACTTTCCCTTCATCCAACCCTTGCACATGAACAAGGCAGATACTCATTTTGTCCACTGTGTATCAGCCATGGACACCACACTAGACAAGAGTAAAAGAAGCTACCACAATTGTTAACAACATTTCAGAGCTGTGAGGGAGAGGCAGGTGCGCTCCAGACTATATTTGAAAAATGGCATAACACATACCCTGAAAATTACTTCAACCAACAAAAGGATCCACCAGCAATGAAGCAAAATATAGGAGAATGTGGGTATTGCACTCTCAAGCAAGTTAGGAAAACCATTCTTCACAACCTAAAGTGAATCCTTAGATGCAGCATAAATCAGGAGTACTTCTAACCTACAGCTGGGACTTAAAATGAACATTCTTGCAACTGGGGAATTTACCAGCTGTTCTTCATTTTGGGCCAGAAGCCAGACCCACTTAGGATCTTCGATGGAACACATGGGAGGAGAATGAAGGATCACTCTTTTACTTGCAGAAAGGGTTTGGGAGACAGCTGGTATCAGTTAAGGAAACCTAGCAGGATGTTAACCATAATCACAATGTAGTTCTGACAAAAAACTAAAGGAGAAAAAAGTCTTGGGCCAACTTATGGTTACACAGAAGATGAAAACTGTGACTGAAGAAACTCCTTTCCATATTGTTCAAGAAAGGTGGACCTTAAAGTCTCCTTTTAAAATTATTCTTGGAATACATCAAATACCCAGAACTCCTCATATATTTTTAACTCCAAAGTAAAATATTACAGACCACATTAATTCTGGTTAAAAATTACTTCAAACCCCTAAAGCCCAGCTCCCAAAAATGCAGATTAAATTAAACTCTATCAAACATAAGCATATTAAAGGACAGCTACATACACACACACACACACACACTAATTCTTTTCCAAAAGAAAGGGACTCATGAATTGAGATTTTAGTTACTAGTTGGGCTACAGTTGTTGTGAACATTTCTTTCTCATTACTTTTTTAAATTCACATTCTTTTTACTTAAATCTCCTTTAGAATGAGATGTGAAAACTTATATTTGAGTATTTGCTACAGGGCAGAAAATAAAATCAAACCTGTTGGGAGCTGATTTCAGGAAAAGGGGAGCAGAATTCATAAACTGGTGCAAAATAACAGAATGGCAATTTTCCTTCCCAAGTGTACCGTAAGAAAGACAGAATCAGTCTTTGTGAGCACAGTCAACTGATCAGAAAGGCTGGATATCAACACTTAGCAATTTACCTGACAAGAGTTACAGTGCAATTAGGAGAACTACCCTGGGTTGTGTTACCCAAGCAATCTCTCAGCTAATGCAGTAGCCCTTCTCTCCCAGCTGATTTAAAATGCTATGACTCAACCCACAACACAGACAGCTGTATCAGGTCTTAAAGAAATCAGCAGTCACCTGTCACAACAGCTTTCACGCAGTACACACTGATTACCAGGCACTCATTCATTAACCCCACTTTGTTTGGAATTCTCACTAATTGCATGCTTGCTCCTTTTCCATTCATGACAGACAGCAATTCTGCTGTCAAGCTTAAGAATAAAATGTCTGAACAGCACCTTTAATTCACTCTATAATTCACATATTCCTTTTGCATGAACACACTGAACCCTTTCACTGACTCCTTCTGGATCTGATCTTACTGGATCTCACATCTTCCATTGGGAAGTGGCTTCTGTCCCAGCCACCAGCCTGTGTCCCAACCTGTCCTGCCACCCACGAGGGCACCTGAACCAGTCTGTGGTGGCCTCTGCTGGCACCATGCACTGGCCTCTGACCCCAGGTCTGTGTTGCATTGGCAGGGCATGCTGGAGCTGGCAGACTTGCCCCTGCAGAAGGGCTCCGTGGAGCTCCTCAAGCAGAGATGGGAGTCTGCCCATGCTACAAGACCAGGCCTGATGCTCCAGCACTCGCCACTGCCATCATCCCTGGTGCCAGAGAGGATGGCCCTGGAGAAGATGCCATCAGACAGCAGGAGGGCAGATGTGTTCAAGGAGGAGACTCCAGGTGGATCTCAGCTGGAGCACGTCCCTGTCACTGTGGAGGAGCTGCGGAGCCACTTTGAGGCGCTGGGTGGCAGGAAGGTGAGTGCCTGGGTGGGGTGGCACCTCGAGGGAATGAACAGAGAGGGGCCCAGAGCAGCTTCCCCAGCTTCACACCACCTCTCTGCTGTGCCCTGCTGGGAATGGGAAGCACTGGCCACAGCTCCCATGGATGTCCTGTGAACTGTTTGCATCAGTTTGTAAATAGTGGTTGTCATTATCTATTATTATCTATAGCTTTCCTTACTGCTTAATTTTATTGGTCTGTTTCATTTTAATGGTTTCTGACTGGTGCTAATTGCCAAGCTATCAGGTAAATTAGTGTGCAGTTGTGTTTGGCTTGTGCTTTTTAGAAGAGGAAAAAAACAAGATATTTCACAGAATCACAGAATAATCTGAGTTGGAAGGGACCCACATGGACCATCAACTCTTAAGTTAACAGCCTGAGCAGGGACCAGCCAACACAACCTTGGCATTATCAGCACCAAACTCTGACCAACTGAGTGAATCTCAGGGTCTCATATTAATGCTGTGAGAAGAATTCCCTAATGAAACTATTTACAAACGCTCCACAACTTTCTGAAGCATTTGTTTCTTATTTGTAGAGCAGTACTGATTCCCTTTCGATGAGAAACTTGCTTTCATTTTATACATTGGCTTTCATTGGCATTAACATGACAGGTCTAGCCAAATTGCAACTTTTATTTGGCATCAGATTTTTGTCTGAGAAACGTCTCTGATTTCTTTGCACTATCTGGGGAGAAGCTAGACCTTTTTTGGAACTTAAAAAATGTTTCATAGAAGTAAAGAATACTGAAAAGGTTAGTAATCTTATTTAAGATAGGGTGACTTCATTCATTATTGTTGCTAGAAAGTCTTTCACCAAGTTTTACCTCTTCTGCATGAAACCTGAAATGCTCTTGCAAGGTTTGGCTGCTGATGGACTTTGTACCTTCCATGTTTTAATTCCTCACTTTTTGTTCACTTATCAGTTAAAAAACAAAAATTAAATAAAAAATCCCCTTTGAGTAACTTATATGCCCCACCTTACCATTAAAGACATACTAATACTTGATTTCATAATGTGTTCTGCTGCAGGATGACCCTGCCAGTCCATGCAGTCAAGTCATTTACCCATTTCATTTTAATGCCCAGGGTGATTTAAACATGATTTCTGGTCCAGAAACTGCAGTTCAGAATAATACCTGCTGACAATTATATGATTCATACACAAAATTGAGGTACTAAAAGGTATTATAAAGCTTTTTTATGTGAAAAGTAAAATAAAAATTCATGTGATTCATGAAAAAATCTTTTCATTGGCTTTAAACATATAACACACAAAGTAACAGGAACCAATAAAATAAAGGTTAAAACTTTATGGGGTTATTGAGCACTTTAAAGACCATATAAAATAGCCATAGACTGCTTCTAAGTGGCATGCTCAAATGCTTTTAAGGTGGAGACCTTTTTGGTTGATCTTAGAAATTTTTTTTAAGTTAGCAAAAAAACCTTTTGTTTCTATGCAGCAAATCATTCAGTACTGCAAACATGATCAATCTTGTAGGAGATAATTGGTTCTATTATTAGTCTCATTGGAACAAAGAGTTCCTTATTGAGCGAGAAAGAATAATATTTTGGAACTAAACAGCATTGTTCTCTTGAGAGAATGGAAGACTTTTCTTTAAATAATACTGAAGATATTTAAAGGTACCTATTAAGCATTTGATGTGTATCAAGCTAATGCTGAAGACTTAGGAGGTTAGAGTTAACAGTGGTGTTTATTACATTAATGATTGCTAAGTATTTTAGTAGTTAAATATTATACCACCAGATAAAAAACTCCCCATGAAAAACATCAGAATTTGTATTAGGATGCCTTCAGAAGGCCCATCTTGACTATACTTCTATCATCAAGCAGTGGCTGACACAAGAAGATACTGATACCACAATATAATAAAAGGCCATGGAAAGGTTTCAGCACTCTGACTGCTTCAGATTAAATCTCTTTCAGCCATAGTACATTTCCATGGGCAGGAGGAGGGAAGAATGAAGGATGAGATGATGCATTTTCCTTGGGTTTTTGTAGTGGTTTCACCCAGAAGCCATAAAGAAGGTTAGAACAAAATTAGAAACAGCAATATGTAAAACTAAGTCAAAGCCATAGAAACCACAGTGAAATTTGAAAAATTTAGACAAAATGTCTAAACAAAATGCCAGTAAACTACATCAGTTACCTTATGCACAAATGAATATCTTCAGTAACTTTATATTCAGGAAAAACTGCCAAATGTTGGAACCCTGCTTGGACTATCTCTTGACTAACCAGACTTTCAACACCGGGCCCATTTTATTACATTACTCCATAGGAAAAACAGATTTTATTCTGAGGCAAAATACTGCTGATTAAATATTCTAAAATCTCTCTTTCAGGTTGCATCTTTGCTACAGTGCTATTATTTGTGTATGTACAAAATAAATAGAGAAAATCCAGTCAATGAAATCACACTAAACCATAAAGCCACTTTTATAGAACTAGATCAATCATATAAGGAACACTAGGCTGCTTCAGAAGTGAAAGACATCATTATAGACAGCTGCAAATGTATTAAGACTTTGCCCAATCCTCTTTATCTGGATAAAGTTAATACTTCATATTGCAATAAATAATACAAAATGAGGAAATAGTACAAGTTCAGTAATTTTGAAGGTAAATCACTTGGTGAATTCAAATTACTTTGAATTCATCTGAGGTTATTCCAGTGGAACTTGGATGTATTTCTTTCTTAGGAGTATTAATAAGTTAATAATCAAGTCTAGTTTTGGAGCCTTTTAATTTAGGCCTATTGTATCAGGCCTGCCCATAACTTTTCATTATTTAGACATAAACTGTTAAATAATTCCATTCTGTTAAAATGAAAAGTACTTTCCTCTTTTCTATAGAAAATAATGTTTCTTAGGAAGTAATAATATATTAAAACATCAATTTACTATACTGGTGTCTCACTCATATGAAATAACTAGTTTACTAGAACACAAAGGCATGGAAATGATAAAGCAACTAAGACCCGTGTTTTCTGTAAAGTGATTATTTATGTTTTTTCTTAAAATAGTGAAAAAATCCTAACTGAGGAAGTAATTTCATGCTTACTTCTTACAGAAACCTGTTCAAAGAACTCATTTGAACCATTCATTTAAATAATCTGGTATATGGTCATAAAATTGTGTCCTTTGCTGAAAACATATGAACTGCTGCCAGAAAGTAAATGAAGGCAACTGATGTTTAATGTAAAAGGTTAGACCTTCATTAAAATTGTCTAAACAAGCAACACCTTTTTTTCCCTTAGCACTCTCAGAAACATTTATATTAATTTAGCATAGCCACATAATGTGGAAAAGAATGGAAACCCCATGAAAACTCTAGGTCAGTTTTGTACCCTGTTACACTTGCATCATTTCTATTTTTGCTGTGGATGAATGAAAGGGAATGAGTACACAGGATGGCCCCAAAATTCCTCCTGTTGAAAAGCTCGCTATTAAGGGCTGGATGGTCAGCCATACAGCATAGATGGATTAGACAGAAGAATAAGGATGGATTTTGGCTTCATCACTTCTTCCTTAACTCATTCTTTTTGTGACACATACGTTACTCCTTTTGTTTTCATCAACATTTTCTAATGTCAAAATATTCCACAAGGAAAGACCAAATTAAAGGAACTTTAATTGCAGATCATGAAGAACAGCTCTTGGTAAAAATTCAGTTTTGGGTGGTTTTTTTCTTCCCATTAAGAGGAAAGATTTTTTTCCTGTGCTTTTCATTTCTAAGTAAATGTATCAGCTCTTTACATATAACTTACAAACCATCTGAAGAAACAATCCTCATCTCACTTTAGTTATTCCTATTTAACTCATCTCTAACTGGCCTGGCTTTTCACAGTTTGGAAGATCTATTAAATATTTGCCTTT
This sequence comes from Hypocryptadius cinnamomeus, assembly GCA_013400635.1. Lineage (NCBI taxonomy): Eukaryota > Metazoa > Chordata > Aves > Passeriformes > Zosteropidae > Hypocryptadius > Hypocryptadius cinnamomeus. The sequence continues at coordinate 1,256 of VYZP01047777.1, read as the reverse complement.
CTAGAAAGTGTATGTCAGACTTCTCACTGGAATTTACAATGTTTTACACTTGGAAAAGCAGCTGTTCTAATGGTAAAAATGAAGTTTCCCAAACCTCCTTTGTCCACAAACAGTTCCCCAAACTATTACAGTATGTTATGCATATGTGTGAATGCATATATATACATATATATATATATATATATCTACACACACAGACACACAAAAGTCTTCTATAATGTACTGCTGTTCCTCCCTGTTTAATCAGTGAATTGGCACAGACTCACATTCCACCGCTGTTCATCACCTGCAGCTCTTCAGCTCCTCTGAGCTATTTTCTACATCTTAGTTACACCATTACACTTGTTGGTGTAACTTTATGCAAAACTGGATTTGAAATGAGCACAAATGATTCACACTTGGGACACATCAACATTTCAGACCTTCTCCTCCACCATACCTGCTAAGTAGTTTCTCTGGAGGTCCCTGCAATTTGTTTCACTACTTGCCCAATTATTAAACAGCTATGCTTTGGTCAAATATCTGAATGTGTTCCAAATAAAAAGTGATAACATTTTTCTTTAGCAGATCCTTAAAAACTCTTTTATTCTTCTGCCTTCAATTCAGCTTTACCATTTTGTGCCTTATTTGGAGGTGTGGACAGGAAAGGAAACAATCTGTAATGGGATCTCACCTTACAAGGGTAGAATCATCCCCTTTTCCTCACAGGGAGAGAAGTTACTGTTTGAGCTATGGCTCATGACAGTGCATCAAATGCCACTTCCCAGGATAACTGAATTTCCTAGGAAGGCAGCCTAAAAATCACAGTTATTTCTGGAACAGAGAAGTATTTAAATAGGACTGTTTAAAACCACAAAGCACATTTTTCTCTAGGAGATTAGGTCCAAATTTTTTTAATGCTGTTAAACACTATAATTACATGGTAACAGATATCCCTACAAACTCGAATATATATACAGCAGATTAACAGGTATTGTAGAAGTCTAAAAAAGGAAAAGTGTATAACAGAAAAGACTTTTTAGAAATAAAAGGCTTCTGACAGTCTTTGAGATTTCCAGGACTTGTACGCATATCACTGCAGATATGACAGAGTTTTGCCTTTAGGTCTTTCAGTAAAGACCATTGATGTTAAAGAGCAATATAATTTAATTTTGTTATCATTAAATAGAGTAAATAGAGAAGAATCTCATTCACTTCAGGAAAACTGAAAAAAAGAAAAGCATCAGGTTGGGTTTTTCTTTCCATATGCTAGTGCT
>VYZP01047775.1:28226-74577 GCA_013400635.1 Hypocryptadius cinnamomeus | reverse complement strand
CCCCCCCCCCCCTGGGCCCCCCCCCCTGTAGCCCCCGCCTGCAGCCCCCTGTACCCGCGGCTTGCGAAGGGGTCGGGCGCCCTCCAGGCCGCCGCAGCTGGGGAGCAGCAGGCGGGGGCGGCGGGGCGGAGCAGAGCCGCCACCACCCCCGCGGGCACCAGCTGCTGCGGCAGGGGCAGCGCCGGCCCCCTNTTTTTTTTTTTCGGGGGGGGGGGGGGGGGGGGGGGGTTAACGTTTGCAGGTCCGTAACGAAAAGATCCCACCAGCCAACCCAGCTCCGCCACTGCTGCATCCATCCATTCATTTTTATGGTCACTAACAGCCTATCCCGGTAGTGGAAGGTGCAGAGAAGTGGGAGGCAGGGAGAGATATAGAGAGAGAGATCCGGACAGCGAGAATGGCCGAGAGAAAGAGGAACTGGAATAAAGAAGATGACCTGCCTGTGTATCTAGCTAGGCCGGGCACGACAGCCCAGACACCGCGACAGAAATACGGGGGAATGTTCGCCTCCGTGGAGGGGGCCTATGAGAACAAAACCATCGACTTCGATGCCTACAGCGTGGGGAAGAAGGGGTCCCGGACCCCGCGGAGCGGCAGCCGGCACGACATGCTGGACGGAGGGGACAACTACAGCGAGACCGCCAGCGACATCAGCGAGATCTCCGGCTCCGTCATCAGCTCCCCGGGAGACCGGGAGGACAAGACCCCGGGCGTAGAGATCAAATACCCCATGGGGAAGGAGCTGCTGCAGGGCCAGGACAATGGACAGGTGAGCGGGGCCCGGGCTGGGGAGGTGGGAGCCGCCGCCCCCGCTCGCTGGGCGAGCCGAGCTGAGATTGCTATACCGAGCGGAGCCGTGCCGAGCCGTGCCGTGCCGCAGAGCCCCGCTCGCCGGTGCAGGAGGCTGGGGGCCGCCTTCGCGGGGGAGTTTCAGCAAGGCAGGTCGGGGAGACACGGCCCCCTCTTCCCGGGCACGCTGATGCTCTGGGAAGAGCCCGGCTGGCCCCCGAACTACCTCACTTGGCAGAGCTTAGCGGGGGCGGGAGGGGGCGACCCCAGAAATCCTTTTCCTTTGTAAGTGATGGCGATGAGTTTTCTCCGTTTCCTTTCCTGCCCGTGCCGCGGGGCTGGAGGGCAGCTCGGGTCCCTCAGCGCCTCCCGGCCGCCCCCCGGAACAAAGCCGGGTCCGCTGCGCTCCCGAACTCGCCGGGGAAACTCCGCGGAGCCTGTCCCAGGCACAGCTCCAGGATCTGCCCCGACCCCCCGCCCTGTCTCTGTCCCTGCTCCCCCCGGCTCCCTCTGCGCCTGCATTGTCTCCCCGGCAGGGAGCGTGGAAGGCGGGAGGATCGGCAGAAACCTCTGCTCCGGGTTCCCCTTCCCTGGGTCTGCAGCCTGGACTCATTGGTGGCTCTAGGAAGAAGTGAGCCGGTGGGCTGGCCGGCCCCTGACGGCTGTGCATCTCCATCTTCGCCCTGTCGGTGGCATGCAGGCTGGAGGCAGACCCGGGGGGATGGCTCTCATGGGATCCCGGGCTGTCATTGATTTCCCCTTAGAAAGAAACGCGGCCTTGCAGCGATGCTTCTGCATGGATACACCCTGTTCCTGAGTACTCAGCCTGGAGCCTCTGTGGCTTGTCCGCACTCTGCTCTTTCCACAGGCTGAACTGAGAGTTTCCACTGTCTTCACCCCTATTCAATTTGAGCATGAATGGGGTGCTGGTTTGCTCTGACCTGGGGATTGTGTGCAGGTGCCACCTGGCCTCCCGTGCAGCCCAGTGGGTGTCTGCTGTGGTGGGACACTGCAGTGAGCAGGCAGAGCTTGGTGGGACACTGTGCCTGGGATGCTGCTGCTTTCTCTGCAACGACCCCAGGGTTGCCTTCAGAGGCTGCCAGCTGCAGTGCAGTCTTCTCTTTTCTAGCTCACCTGAACTCCTGAGTTTTTTTGATTGGGACCCTGGGGCGGTGGGAGGGCACAGCACACCTCATCTTCTAGCACATCCATGGTGTTGCATCCCCATTTTCCCTGCTTCCTAGTTCAGCCTGGGACTCAGGGTAGTGAGCACACACAGCACACTACTTCTCTGGATCCCACTGTGCTTGCAAAGTTGACCAAAGTGAGGTGAGGATGAGGTTAGGGGTAAAGCAGGCAAGATTTGGCCACTGGCTTAGGAAGGTGCACTGTAAGCAGCAGATACATGTGACCCCTGTGCAGTGACATCCAGAGTTTTTTACAAGCTTCAAACAATGATTTCTGGGAAGATGTGTCAGGGATGTGGCCTGGATGCTCAATGGCTTTTATCTATGTGTGTATCACAGGGGTGGGTGTGCTAAGAGCCCCAGAGTGTGTGTCCTTGGCGGGATTAACTTGGGCACAGCTTTGCTGTGCCTTTTACCCTCAAGCACCATGGGTGGAGGGAGGCATTCTGTGAGACAGAGAAAAGACAGAAGCCACTTTACCTCTCCAGCAGCTGCTGATATAGCATCTGCCTGGCCTGGCCTGGTTGTGTTATCCCCCATGAGCTCCATGGGCACAGGACAGAGCAGGTGTGTGACAATGGGGCAGTGACAAGGAGGGCAGAGCATGACAGTGCTGTTGGGGTTAGAGATGTTGGTGAGGACAGAGCAGGCAGTGCCACCTGGGTCAGTGCCATCCGGGACAAAGCAGGCAGGGCCATCAGGGGCAGTGCAAGGCAATGGCATCAGGATCGGTGGTATGGGGACAGCGCAGGGCAGTGCCATCAGGGTCAGTGCTATAGGGACAGTGCCGTGGGGACAGCGCGGAGCACTGCCATCAGGCTTCATGCCGTGGGGACGGGGCAGGCAGTGCCATTGCCATGTGCAGCACAGCAGGACCCACCGCCGACGGTTATAACCCCCGTCCCCACCCTGCGGCAACCCACGCGTGGGATCCTGCCGGTGACCTCAGCGTGCGAGCGGGGCGGCGGCGGAGCTGGCGGGGCGGCGTTTCCCAGCGCCGGTGCGGGAGGGAGGGAGGGAGGCTCCGGCTGGATTGATGGGCTGTGAAGGGGGGCCAGGCGGAGGGGTGGGGGACAGGAGGGAAGGAAACGCTTCCTGGGTTGCGCTGAGCGAATCCTGCTCCGACCTGCAGCCGGGAGGGCGCTGCTGCCGCCGGCAGAGGCAGCGCTCGCCGACCCCCCCGGGAGCCGCGTCCCTGTTTGATTGCAGCCGGAAAAAAAAAGGTGCCGGGTTTGCCGGGCTCCCCTTCCTCTGGGNTCCTCCTCCCGCTGGAGCTCTGGGCGAGGACTGATTTAATTTAATTTTATTTTAGAATTTCATTATTTTATTTTTATTTTATTTCTTTATTGTATTCTGTCTCCGCTTGCCCGCCCGCCGCCCAGCCGGGGCGCAGCGCTGTGTGCTAGCTCCATCCCGGGGCGGGGAGGGAGGGAGGGCCGGCGGGGGGCTCGTCCCGGCGCTGTCGGGGCCGGGGCCGGGGGTACCGCCCTCCCGAGGAGCAGGGCCCGGGGAGGCTCGGCCGCCGGGCGAGGCAGAACAAAAGAGGGAGGGGACCACCGCAGCACAACGTGCCCCTGCCACCGCCCCCCGCAGCGGGCAGGGGCAGCGCAGCCTCGGCGGGGCAGGGGCGGTGGGCCGGGGAGAGGCGCAGGGTGCGGAGAAATGGGAGGTGGGCGAGCGTGGGCGTGGGGGGAAGCGTGGAAAATCAAAGAACGCCATGATGCCGGCACCAACACCTCTGCGCGCTATTAATACATCAGGCGTGGTGGGAATCAGAAGTCAAAGAGTTAATCATAACCATCCTCTTCCTATCGGTGCCTGTCTCCCACTAGATGCTTTTGTACCCGAGCAGAGAGAGCTACAGTAGGGTGTGCTTTCCATGCCAGAAAGAAAGGACTTGGGTTCTTTCATACAGTATATGCTTTCCCTTAATGCACATGATCTGGGTATATAGGGGCTGAGATAAAGAACTGGCAGAGCTGGCGGATAGGGGTGTGGTGGGGGAAAATCGCATCCAGAGCTTGTTCACACGGCAGAGGTTTTCCCCAGCACCGGTGTCGGTCTCCAGGTGTTGCTTTCCTCTTGGGGGACTGGATCAGTGGATGATGGGGTCACTGTTGCTATGGCACCTGGAGCAGAGATGAACGGGGAAGCGGGGTGAGCTCCCAGGTTGCTTGGGTTCGTGCAGCTTTCCCGGGAAAGGTGGCACGGTGTGACGCGGGGCGAGTTTGGTTGTCGGAAGGAGCGGGCTGCCGGGTGGGTGTGGCACCTTCCTGAGCAAACCCGGTGCTTATCGGCATTAGTGGAGCCAGTGTGACAAAGCTCGTAAGCTCCTCGCGGTTTTCTCCCTGTACAATAAAAGCATCTTTCAGTCAAAATATTTGATCGGGAGGGAAACAACATCCTTCTAAAAGCTGAGTTTCGTGATACCAAAGTGCCGCATTTATGCAGGTTTCCACTATCAACAGGCAGCAGTGCCTGGTGGCCAGGGCTGAACCTGGGCGCTGCAGTGGCTTTTTGGGTGATGGCTCCTCTTGCCTCGTTCCTCAGTGCGTTGTGTGACTTACAGTTACTCAGGGCATGTCTGGGTCTGGGGAGACCCCGGTTACCCTCTGGGTGAGTGTCAGGTGCTTTGTGCATGGCTCAATCTTCATTTGAAGCTAGAGTGTAACAGGGTCACACCCATAGCTAGTTCTTTGCTCTCCAGTTTGGAGTGGAATGAGAAACTGGAAGAATTAGGAGTCTTTGCCTTAGAATCAACAGTTCCTTTTAATTTCATCACTTCTCACAAAATTTTTTCTCTGTGCTGTGGAGAGGACTGCTGTGAAAAAGAAAGCCCAAACCTCAGCCTTTTCTCTTTGAAATGGGGTGTGCTGAAGCTTCTTTATATGAATATTCATTAACATTACTGTTGAGTTTTGTTACCAAATCAAAAGCATAAATTAACATTAGTGAAGTTGGCAGGCATCAGGGCTGGACTGGTTTTGGGTTTTTGTATGCTTCTGGCCCTTCTCCTCCAGCAGAAGCAAATCAGGCACTTTGTGTCAGACCTTATACACACTGCCCGTCCCACAAGAACCCACAGGGTCTATCTGTGTGTATCTTCTGAAGCCCCATTCCAGTGTGGTAAATTAGATGTTTCATCTGGCCACTAAGGAAATACATTGTAGCTTCAAGTCTTCTGGGCTCTAAAGAAATGTGATAGCTCTGTAGAAGTATGCAACAACAGTGATGAAATAATATAAAAACGTCATTTGTTACTGTTCTTAACATTTCCCCCACTCACATTTCTGCTTTTTGGAGCTACACCGGCTCCTGGGTTCATTGGAGAAGTGAGAAACTAATTTCTGATGGTGCCCTGGGTGCTGATACTTTGCTGTGGATTTTCCAGTACCGAGTCTGTGTTACTTGCATGGGGACAGGAGCTGTCCTGAGCAAACAAGAACAGAACCCAGCAGCAACATCCAGCCACAGGCAACAGTCAGCAGTCAGTACCTGGCCAAAACTTCCCTCTGGGATCAGGTCTGCAGCATCAAGAACTGGGAAGGAAGAGGCAGCAGCTGGTTTCTTGTCTGGTGGAAGTAGATACCACTCTTGGGAAGACAACCCTGTGGTGTCCTGTCTGGGTTACTGCTCTTGGTGCACGTGGCCATAACTTCCTCCTTGTGCTTAGTCTGACTGTGCCTCGCCTCCTGACTCCTTCAGACAGCAGGACCTGACTGATAGCCCCTGCACTTCTTTTACCCAAAGCAGCTTTATTCCTGCTTTCCCTTCTTCCCCTGCTCATGGTAATGACACTGTTGCACGCAGCCCTCTTTGGCACTGGGCATCTCCCTGCTCTCATTTACTCATCTACGCTTTTTTTTGTTTGTTTGTTTCATCTGCCTCTGTTTTCCTTTCCATTTTAGCTTGTGAAAAATCACGCTTCTTGGATTTTATCTCATTTGTGGCTGTCCTGCTGTCTGTTATGCATGCCATGCAGCATGCAGACTTGCTGTTAGTGGAGCACCAGCAGTGTAAGGCCAGTGTAAGGTGCCATTCAGTTGTGAGGCAGACTGGAGAAACTGGGCCCTTTTGTGTAACTACTGTGGGAGGGGAAGGACCTCTGTATTTGAAGCACCAGACCAGTCTGGGAATGTATAATAGAAATGCATTGAACCAATAAGTGTAAGCACTTCAGTCATGTCTTCTGCACTGTGTTGAAGTCCTTGGCAGGTGGGTTTCAAGCCCCTGGTTCAGGAGTGTTAGCTGGGGATGGAGCAGGATGTGCATGATGTAAGGGTGGCCAAGAGTGCAGGAGCACTTTTCCCAGCCTTTGTAGTATGGACAACCACCACATCCGTTGCTGAGGTGTTTTTCTGCATGAGGTGGCAATCTTTTGTGCTTCGGTTGTGCAGGATGTTCTCATGCAGATCAGATTTTTCAGGATATACCCCCCAGCCCATTGCTTTTAACATCACTATTATGCTCCTCTTGTGCAACATATTACAGGGAATCAATGGAGATGATGGAATGGAAATACCTGTTTCAAATTATTTTGGTTTCTGTGGTTTGCAGTTGGCAATTTTCGAACAAGGCCTGAGCTTAGATGAACTCAGAATTGTACCATGGTTTAAAAAAGGCATGTGGCATGTTAAATGCCTGTGACAGGACATGTTTGTTCCAGCACCAACTGCACCCATTAAAACATAATCTGTGTGAGATCAGTGAAGAGGAGGTGTGAACACAATTCTACTGAGCAAAGGCAGAATAGCTAGTCACCAAAGCAAATGCAAGGAGGCATTTGGGAGAGGAAGATGGTGCCCGAATCCCTTGGAAGAAAAAAAGGGAATCATCTTTCTGGGTATGGTCCAAGGATTGGCATATGAGTGGGGAAAGGCGCTGCTGGTCCTGAGCTGACAGACTGTAAGGCACAGGGAGACAGAGAGCACAAAAATGTGATGTTACAGAGGAAGGATCTCACTACTGAGCATAACAAGAAAAGAGAATAGGAGATCTGGCACTACACGAGAAAAAAAAAACAGATGCAGAAAAATGGGGAGACTGAAGAAATTCAGACGAGTGGACACAGAGAATAATTTTGCTTGTTACATTTAGAATTGGTATGAAGAGAGATGAGAAGCAAGTAGGCTTCAGTTGAAGATGGCAGAATACTTTGAGAGAGAAAAAATCCATTAATCTGGATTTCTGCTGTGTGACATACTGGTTCAGGATGGAAACTTTCTGTTTGGTCTGAACAAAGTGCTGGGATAATGTGTGGTGTTCTGGTGTGAGACAACAGCAGGGTGAGAGCTGCCAGCCAGTTCATTTTGGACACCAGAGGGGACATATCCTACGAATGCAGGACATGGTGAGTACCTGGAATGGTGGACCAAAGTCCTTGTCTAGGTTTGGATCTATTCTGTATCTCCCCTGACTGTTTTTTTACCACCCACCTTTATTTAACATAGCTACATAAAAGCTATACTCAGATTGCTCTGTTACTTGCCAGAAGTGTTTGAAAAGCCTACTGAGTGCTGAGCATGGGAGCACTGCCTCATGTTACTATTCTGCTCTTGGTGCAAGATTTTGACTGATTTAGACAGCACTTTTTGTCCTGTTTTAAAACACCAAGGCCTGGGACTTCTGGATGCCTTCTTACTCTTGAACATTTGCTTAATCCTCAAAACTACATGTTCCCATGTGTGTCTGTTTAACAGACATGTCCCCCTCTCAGTTTACTCATCTGTCCATGTACATATGTGAATTCACATTGTGTAGTGGACTGGACTTCAGCCTGGCAGCTCTGGGGATGCTTTAGCTGCTTCACTATAAGTTTTTGGTCTTCCAACTGCCATTTCCATGATTCTGTAACACATCTTTTCCTTTCTTTTTTCTATAGGAGGAAAAGTGGCTACTTTTTCCTATGTCAGTTCCATATGGTGACTTAAATTACATTCAGAGTAGGTCCTTCTGGGGACATTTCTATGGAGACTGAAACCTTTGGCAGAGGGACAGAAGGAAGGGTTTGGGGCAGTGATTCCTTTAACTGCCACAGCAAATTCATCAGTCAGTTCCCTCAGCAGGGCATCAGTGTTTTCAGCATCATAGCTGCTGCCACCACAGAGAACTGAGCTGTGCTTTGCTGGAAGCTGGGCAGGATTGGAAAGGGGACAGTGGCTATCTGGAAAGACATCTGATGCAGTGGGGTGCTTGTCTGAATCTTCTTGCAAGTGCTGAGAGCAACTGCTGCCAATGAACCACTTTTCTGATGAGAGATCAGGATCTGTTATCTGCTTTGCTGCCATTTCTTTCAGAATCAAGAATTAGTTGAGTGGCAAAAGCATTAAAGTTCCATTTTCATTTGAAGGAGCCAGCAGAGGCCACTGGCTTGTGAAGCACTTGGGAGTTAGTTGAGATAAACTTGGGGTTTGTACATATGAGAGATATAAATGCTTTTGTATGTATGAGAAAGAAGGAATAGAGATGAGCAGCAAAATAATTTGCAGGTTTCTAATCTTGCTACATGTGCAGATGGTGGCCTTGTCCCCTGAAGCAGAGATACTTTGGGATTATATTTGCTTGTCACAAGACAAAAGTTTTCATCTGTAGTGCATGTCCTAATGAGTTTTAAGATGTAAGGTATTATTTATGAATAATAAATGTTCCTGCTGACTTCGGTGAAGTCTACACTCTGTAAAATCTCCTATGTGTAATGGTGAGGACCCAGGTGGCTGGCTAGAGGAGCAGGCAGTGCTCAGAGTGAAGAGGCTGTGGAAGGGAAGTCAGGGCTGATACCATGTGAGGTGAGGCAGCAAGCATCACAACTTGCTCTCGCTGGCAGAAAAAGTAGGTATGTGACACAATATGACACAAAGTGTCTGAGTGCAAACAATGCACATGGTATCCACTGCATTTAGCTGATCATGAATTGTCATTGCTAACATCATCTAAAGGCATTTTCTACTATTCTGTTTCCCTTGCATCCCCTTGCTCTGTCAGAGAAGGGATTCCAAATAGTCTTAGTTGGATTTTGACTGTGATTGGTTCCAAGTCAGATATGTCCCAGTAACCTCATGCAGGTTTCTGATTAGAACTTAGATAAAACATATTTTCAGTTCAGTGGCCTAGAGAAGTCAGCCATGCTGTAAATGACTGTTATTTTCTTCCCAAGTTTAAGCTTTCCTATGAACGGCTTGCTGGGATTTTGAGATCCCCTTTAATTGACATAACCTGTGTGTAACCCAAGGGATGGGTATAGCAACATACGATGCAATGGTTTCAGCCCTCCAGCCCCTACTTAGATGAAACCCCCGCTGATGCCAATGAATATTGTCATCAATAAGATGTTTGTTGTGCTTCCCTTCTAAAAGCAAAGCAAAGATGACATTTTCAGTGAAGAAATCCCCATGGAGTTGGTAGCTGTAGGAGTAGCCCCTTTAGAGTGGGTGATTAAGCAATGAAACTGCCAGCTGAATAGGAAGCCAGGTCTCAAAAGGGGAAACAAAAGAACATCAGATCTCTTAAATGAATAAAGATGAATGAATACATTGGCTACAGACCAAGATACAGCACTACTACAATCAGCATAATCCTTCCTAAATTAATTGCCATATAGTAGAGTGCGTTTGTTAAGAAAAGAACCTTAAAAGCAGGATTCTCCATTAGTGGCCTATCGGAAATGATGCCTCAAGGATGGAGTGTTTTACAAGGAATTCCCAGAGTTGATTCAGGGTTCACCCTAGCTAAAAGCCACTTCCTATGGAGGGTAATCTAGATGTGAAATTCAAAAGGAGGGATATTGCTGATTAAAAGCAGATCTTTTATAAGCAGACAGTACTTCATGAAATCCCATTTACAGCTCTTTGATCCTTATGAAAGGATTTTAAGCAAACATTCCTCTTGGGAAGGATATCTTTCTTCTTTTGCCATTAAGTTTAAAAATGTTCCTTATTTGTAAGTACTTTGCTAAAAGTGAGGTAGTTTAACTGTATTGTATCACAGCTGGGTCTGAATCTGACCAGCTCTGACAAAAGACAACCAAATATATCCACACACACTCAAAAAAAGTAAATCTCCTGTATATTGTGGGAAATAAGTCTGCAAGAATGAACTCATGGAAGCACAGAGAGCTCTGAATGTCTCCTTTCACTGTTTGCCAGTGGGTCTTCAGCCTCTGAGAAATGGCTTCCTTGCAACTAGTCTTCTTGTGGAGATTTAGATAATCAAGGAGAACACAAATATCAGCCTGTGTTTCTTGTACCTTCCCTCTGAACTGAATTCTGTGTCTTTTGTAACTCTCGGTGGACTCTTTAAAACCTTAGTAACAAAGAATTCTACCTCTCAAATGCTGAAAAAGTAATGTCTTGCTTGCAAGTGTGATAACATAGCTTAATGCCTTTTTGTGTCTATTGCATTTGATCTGATGTCTTTTAAACCACATGCCTTTATAGACAGAGAACTGAAGTGCAGGTGGATTTAGAATTTAAACTGTTTTCAAATGGTTATTTAGCATAAAATCCTTACTCATCTTCAGGGCTCTTGACTAATCTAGGTTTTAGAGAAAACAGCCATTGTTGCTCTGGAGATGTATGGACAATGTTATATTCTAGTAAGTCCTTACAATTACACAGAGGGTGAAATCACTGCTGAGTGTTTCCTCATCCTCTAGGCGTGGAAAATCTGGGTTTGAGTATTGCAAAGACTTTTTTTGGTTGGCAAAAGCTGCAATGCAGCAATTGTAAAGGTCCAAACCAAGAATTAAGCAGCACGGCACTTAGACCTGTATGCTGAATAAGTTATCTGAAGTCAATTGAATATAAATGGTAAAGCAAACTGTAAATAATTTAAAAGATATGGTTCACTTGATTTAGAGATGAAGCTCTAATAGGAGGATGTTCCATTTGTGGAAGAAAAGTAAAAATGTAATAGCATGTGTTGGAATTGCAGTCTGGACAGATGCTGCTATTTGATGGAAACACTACTCTTGGAATCTCTTGGAATCTTCTTGTATGGCTAGAATACATAATGGCTTTTTTTTTTTTTTTCCTTAAACTCCATCTTGTATGACAGAAGCGTGGTTTTCTCTGAAAGGTTCCTGCAGATGCAGTGGATAGGTATCGATGCTGTAGAGATGTGTGTGGTTTCTATAACTTGTGCTGCATTGTATTTTGACACACTGCACCAATTTGAAATAATGTTTGGTAAATCTTATGGAAGTTTTATTTTTTCTGTTACTGTGTTTTAGTAGTCCCAAGAAGCAGATTTGGGAACTGCATGTCTAAAAGCTATTTGAATTTTGTTGTGTATTTTTAGATACCACTAGCTCTGAGGGGAGTGGGTGAATGGGAAAAGGCTAATTTTAAATTTCTTTGCAACTGTTCTTGCTCTAACATTTGGTTTGTAATTTCGAATAATCCACAGCAAAGCGATTTTCTGCCCAAGGGAATCTGGTTTCGTTTGTATTTGCATGGAGCCCTGTGCAGGACTGGGGACCATGGCAGGGCTCAGGCTCGTGGTCCTGAAGGCTGGTCAGATGCTGCTTCTCTCTGCTGGCCTTTTGCCATTGGTGTGCATGAAAATGTGGACACGCTTCACAAGAGCTGAGCCAAGCTGATTCAAACCCCAGCAAAACAGGCAGTTTGTACAAAGTGTGCCAGTCACCAGCTTACAGATGTTTCGTGTTGCTCTTGCTGTAGTGGAAACAATAGTTGTGAGGGAGCGACAGCCGCCGCCTCCAGTCTGAGCAGCCCGCCCCTCCTCCTGCAGCAAACGAGCCGCGTTTGTGGCATCTCCTTCTGCTGCCATGAAAATTGCTGTCATGTCACAGACTAAGCTCTGCAGCTTTGCTGCCAGGTTGAGCAGGAGAAGCTAGACTGTGATTAGGAAGAGATCCCCAGGGAAGCAGTGTGCAGGGTTTGAAGGTGAAGGGCTGGGAGTAGCAGGAATGGCTGTATCACACTCAGCAGTGGGCTGAGCCGGGAAGGTGCCAGAGCGCCTGTGAAATGGAGCTGCAGGGGACACAGCAGATATGCATCGTGGCTGAGCTGATGCTGTGTCATGGCCAGGCACAGAACTCAGAGGCAAACAGCATTGCAGCAATGCAGTTGCATCATTGCAATAGTGATGGGTGGAGAAGAAACACCTTGGCTCCCACACCCTGCAGTGACTGCGGAGCATGGGTTTACAGTATGCTTTCTGCATCTCCCTTGTCGATGAGAGCAGGGCTTTTTACCCCTTGCATCTTGGCATCCCATGAAGTGTTCAATGTAATGCTTCCTCTCTGTTTTGCCATGTTCCTGCTGTCTGTCTTTGGCAGCCTGGAGGGAGGAGAGGGTCCTGAGAGCTTCTTTTGGCTTGGAGTGGGAAGAGGTGGGCTGGGAGCTTCTTGTGCCAGGCAATGCACTGAAGGCTTGGTGTGGAGCCCTTGGAGCTCAGCAGGCAGGGAACCAGTGCCTGAGGCACCTGTCAGCTGAACAGAAAAGTGGCAGCCACCCTAGAAAGGCTGACACTGTTGTCACCTCCTGAGCTGAGTGATGAGCACCTGAGGGTCAGTGACTGGCTGAGGGTACCTCTGGGAGCTGGGTGTTCTTCCTCATGGAGATTACAGCTGGGAAGGAGAAATACAGGCCAGCACTGCCAGGATTAGTTCAGGAACTTCAGGTCACTCCTCCCTTTCTTCACTGCTTTTCCCAGGGCACTGTAGAGTGTGTCTCTCCTTCAGCCTGAAACAGGGAGAAGAGGACTCTGGTCCCTAGTTTACCTGGACATTTGTCACTTGGTAAGAAAATTGCAAGCAGTCTGCCTGACATCATGCCCCTGGTAAATAATGAATGGCCCCATGTCACACACAGCCTTCTGCATGCCCAAGGAGGCTAACCCACTTCACAGAGCCTATGTGTGCCCAGATTTCTGTTCAGAATTTCACTGCAGCAAGGACCAGTGACCTAAACCAGTGCAGGATCACCCAGGCTCCAGTGGCTGTCCCTGAAGCCTGTGCTTGGGCTGTAGCAGGGAATGAATACTGCATGTGAACTAACCATTTGTATGAAGTCTTGCTTTATGAAGAATACAACAAATTGCTTGTCAACATTAATCTGTGCCTTCTTTCTAGTAATTGATTTTTTATTTTTAATTTAATTTATTTTTTCCAGCCTATTCATGGAAGTGCATCTCTGTGAGTGTGCATCCAGGCATTGGGTACTGCTGCTTTGGCTAAGGACAGGCCAGCCCTGGTCTGGAGCGGGGTGTTTAGGCAGTGCTGGTTTGCTTGGGCACAGTGTGCTGCTGAGGTGTCCACAGGGCACTCAAACCTCACCTGGGCTGCTGATGCCCATCAAAACCATCTGTCTCAAGGTGCTCTGCTTTGCAGCAGTCTGTAATGTGTCCTACACTTGGCAGATCAAGCTGGCTGGGACATGTTCCAACCGAACTCCTTTTCTTCTGAATTTGCTGATATGCTGGAATGCAAGCATGATGCTTCCACAATGCAAGATGCTTCCACAGCTCTCAGATTCGGATGAAAGCTGGGCAAGGCTCCACAGCACTGTCCCTAATGGCTTGTCAGTCTACCTGGGGTTGTGTGGTTTTTTGGCAGCCTAGTCTTCCATGACTTCCTGTACCCAGTTGGGGGAACCTTAGCCTCAGGTGCAGGACTGCACTTGCAACAATTCTGAATTTTTTGTATTTTCTTCTGAGTGTAAAGAATTTAAATGTTGAAAGTCTCCATGAAGTGCAGGTGTTTATTCTCTACCAGAATTTCTTACACCCTCCAAAATTCTGAACAAGGTGAGAATTTGTAGCTGAATGTTCAATAATCCTTTATAGACTGAGGCCTAATTTAATGGCTGGCTCCATAACTGAGTTCTTTCTTAAGACTGCATTTATATATTTTTTAGATTAGCTTATTCTAATACCTAATTTTGTTACTTACATATTTATATCTATATGTAAAAACATTTAAAATCCTTATGTCTACAGTTATTGTTCTGGAGCTGCACTTCAGCTTTTAGTCTGTTTTATTTTCCTTGCCTGTTACATTTGTTTCTACTTACTATGCATCTTCTCCTGTTTTAAAATAAATGAAATGTAGAACTTGATGAGGGTGCAGATTTTTTCACTACTTAGCAGTGACAGATGCAGTGCTCTGGGACAGATGCACTGCCTGCCTCTATTAGTAAGCTTGTACCTCTTGTAATTGGGCAATATTAATGTTTAGGAAGGCAATTGAATGAGCTTAAAAAGAGCTCACAAGATGGTGGTCCCTGCAGGTCAGCAGTAGTAAAGCATCATAGTGAGGAGGTGCAACTGCCAGCACGTGGCGAAGTAACTTATTACTCTTCTGGCTGCTGATTCCCAAGTCCTGCTGCAATTACAAGTAACAGTAGAGAGGCTGGGGAGAAAACAGGGAGCCTGCTCTGGCAGATTCCAGATGGAGGACTTGCATTCATCTCTGTTCTCTAATGAGAGGGTAGCAATGTCTGAGGCAGGTCCTGGGGACATATGTCATCGTAGTTCTGTGCCTTGGTTCCCCCCCTGCCAAGGTCATGTTGCTCTGCAGCACATGGAGAAGAGCTTCAGACCTGCTGTGTGCATACTCTTTTGTTGTGCACTGTATTTAAAATGTCTTTTCCCCCCCTTCTTCCTCCCTTAAAAGTGTCTGTTTCTCCCTTTTTCCTTTTCCTAGAATGATACAGAGGGCTATAAAAGCTTTGAACCTGCAAAATTATTCAAGTACAAGCTAAAAAGTAGATGTGCATTGTATAATAGAGGTTACATTGTAACACCCCTAGCTCTGCCTTAGCGCTTTTTAATGAACGGGTTTTTTTGAAATTTATTGGTTTTGTTGTTCTGGTTTTATAGATTAAGAATATATCAACTTGTTTGTTTTCTAAAATGGGAACTCAAGATATTCATAGTTTATATGCCTGAGTCATGCTGTAATTAAAGCAGGAATTGAATCTGGACTAAGTCATATAAAACATGGACAAACTGGAGATTCTGAGTTATTGTCTGGTGAGCCAAGGAAATAATTTATAATAAATGGCTATTTTTATGTATGAATGGGAAAAAATGGTTCTGACTGCTTTAAGAGTTTTCCAGCATTCACAGTCACTTGGTAAAATTCCTTCCAAAAGTGTTATGTACTTGTCATGGTTTAACCCCAGCTTGCAACTCAGCCCCACACAACCACTTGCTCAGTTCTCCCCCACCCCACCCCACTGTGGGATGGGGGAGAGAATTGGAAGGGTAAAACTGAAAAAACTTGTGGGTTGAGATGAACACACTTTGATAATGGAAATAGAATAATCATAATAATAGTAATGATAACAATGCAATTGGTAGGAAAATAAAAAAGAGAGATTAATAAAACCAAAGAAGGACAAGTGATGCACAATACAATTGGTTACCACTCACCTATTGATGCCCAGCCAGTCCCAGGCAGTGTTCCCCCCATCAATCTCCCCCTGAGCATGGTGCCATATGGTATGGAATATACCTTGGGTTAGTTGGGGTCATCTGTCCCAGCTATCCCCCCTCCCAATTCCTTGTGCTCACCCAGCCTCTTTCCTGGTGATGAGCAGAGGAGACATTCATTCTCTAAGCTCTGCACAGCAACAGTAAAACATCCTTGTGCTATCAGCACTGTTTCCAGCACAAATCCAACCCAGCCCCATACAAGTTGCTGTGAGGAAGATTAACAACCCCAACTGAAGTCGGAAGAGCACTGAAGTTATGGTCTTGCCCTGTCTTTGGGTAGGTGGTAGGGCGCTGGCATTTCCAGTATGACTTCTTCAATGAGAGAGTTTAAGTACTGGTTCTCTGAAATATGCTCTGGTAAAATCTGTTTTCTGTCAAATGTAGTTTTTGAGAACAGAATGGAACCACTTGAATAGAGAAGAATATAAGCAGACAATTGTTGTGAACAATAACTCTTGCAGACTTGATATTTTGAACAGTCCTTCTTGTAAAAAAAAAATTCTTCCTGGCACTTTAGAAAATACCAGGAGGTGGTTGGTCTTTGTGCTGTTTGTATGATATTTCAGGTGAACCAAACTTTGGGAGGCTGCATTCTGTTCTCATGCATGGAGTGAGTGAGATATGACATGGGCAGTCTCAGCACAGAGTGTGCCCAATTCATCAACAGCCTTTGCCCTGCAGAAATCACAAGCTGATTACAACTAATTCTTCATGCCCACTAGAAACTCTGTGCTCAGCTGCGGGTTTGTACCACAGTACAGGAGACATGAGCTGTGGGCCATGTCCCTTGGCTGCTGCACAGGAGTTGCTCCTGCTGAGCTGGTGTTGAAGGAGCTTCCCTGGTGAGGAATTTCTAGGTGGCAGGGCTAAGCAGCCTCTTAGGACCTTGTCCCTCCCCATTCAAAGCTTTGTTGCTTGTCCAGAGGTGCCAAGGGCGCCAAGTGAGCTCAGCTTGGCCATTGCAGTGTTGGGCAGTTTCTCCTGGGGGCTTCTGTTTCCCTTTTGGTCCTTGTGCAGTGAGGTGGTAAAAGGGGGATGTAGTGGCATTTCAGGTGTTTCTATGTGCAGTGATTGCTGCTTTGAGCTAAATGAACTGTGGTTGTGATGAGGTCTTGTGTTCCAAAAATCAGGAATTAAACAGTCAATGAAACTATCCTGTCCACTGTCTGTGTACCCACATGAACCCACCTTTATATAGAGTAGTGTTTGATATTAATGGCTTTCTTTATAATATGAGCATATTTGTTATCATATATACTTTATGTTTATTATGTTTGTATGTATGTATACTTTTTGTTTATTATTTTTATTATGTTTATTTATTTTGACAAACCGACATTTTCCCTTTTTTTACCTCCAGAGTGACCGACTGCTCATTAAAGGTGGAAGAATTATCAATGATGACCACTCCTTCTATGCAGACTTGTACCTTGAAGATGGGCTTATAAAGTTGGTTTTTATTAGATTTTACTTTTTTTGCATGCATGTTAACATAGACTACTGTGATTTCTCGATAGTGCTGACTTAAAATCTTTTGTGGGCAGAATCTCAGTGACCTCTAAATGTGAGACTGTAGTTGAGGAATGTTTAATTATTAAATTCTGCCATTTTATCTTCACTAAGATTAGATAAGTAGAAAATTTCTTTGCTGTGAATTGAAGATATTTGCTTTTCTAACAGTTCAATCACAGTTTCTTCTGAAATAGTTAAGGCAAGTAGGCACTCTCAAGAAAAGAAGTAGTGGTAAGGACAAGGAAAACCTTTTGAGTCCATGAATGGCAGAAAGCTCTCTACAGCTTTTCTCCCTATACCTAGTCAGTGCAAGTGCAGCCATGCTCTAAGGGTTGTAGGGCACAGAGATCTGAAATATGCCCCATGTTGCATGGTGCAAATGAGGACCTGCTGTGTCTCAGTAGCCTGTTGGTTAATGCTGAACCACAGCACGTTCTGTTCCTATAATGTTGTTATGCATTGTTACACAATTAGAAACAAAGTCCTGATTTATCAGGCTATAAAATACAGGAACTGGGAAAGTATTTATTAGGTGAAAAACTTGAAATATGTGTTACTGGTAGCCTGGGAAACTGTAACAGAGATGTCCATGTGCTCTGTTGGTCCTACCTTGGCTAAGTGGAGATGAGGGTCTCTAAGGTTTGCGAAGTTATGTAGTGTGTATAAGCACTCTGATGTACACAAGCATCAAAGCCTTTTTCATGGTTGCTAAACACTTTCACTGGTGACCTAAGAAGCTTGGTCTCCAGCGACTACAATTTGATGCACAGAAATATAATTATGGTTATCTGGTAAATAATTAATTGCTTACTTGTTTTCAGAGTTCCTTAAGAATGTAACATCAGATTAAAAGTCCAATTCTTTATATATCTGTGACTGCATATGTTGTTATGATTCAGGTTGTTATAACAGAAAAAAATCTGAATACTTTTATCCGTGGACTGTGCAGTTTTCTTTTTAATACTTTGCCTTTCACAATTTGTAGTGTTAATTGAAGTGGCAGAAGTGGAGAGGACACAAAATTTTGAACATGCATCTATTTGTAAAGCAACAGTTAACCAAGTTGTGCTCTCTTTGATGAGTGTTTTTGTTGAGTTTTTCTGTGGTTTTGTTAGTTCAGATACAAATCTTCTATTAACACTTGTAAGCATCAGAACTATTTAAACAACTAAATGCATGAGATGCTGAGAGCCTGAAACTGCTGTGAATTTTTGGCTTTGATTCCATAAATGCAATTGTAGTTAGTCGGAAGGTTAGCAATGCCAATCTTTCACCTGCCCTTATTAAGTACCTAGACTTCCTCTGAAATCCGTGTGTGGATCCTTACCTCCCGGAAGTATCTCAGCTGCCCAAGCTAATTAGGGTTAATAATGGACAGATAGGGGAGATCTTAATTTTTAAGAAGCATTTATCTTTGCCCAAGAAGGCAAGTTCTCTATTTAGCACCCTGAGTTATGCCTGACGCCCTAGATTTAGATGACCCAAGATTTCTCTTTGTAAACTGTGCGAGTCCTGCTCTGAAATAATTTGTGAGGGCTGCCTGCTGTAAGATGGGGTTGGGTTCTTACTGTGTTCAGATGATAAATTTTGCAACCTAAGAAAGCTCTGGGTTTGTCTGATCTCTCAGGTTCTTCAGGTGGAACTGCCCATTGTGTCTGAATATTTAAAATCATTATTAAATGTAGCTCAAGCTTGTTTGGAGCTGGACCTTGAAACTCAGTCATCTGCATTTCAGTGGATGCTATGACTTTCCAGCTGCAGATCCTGCTGATAATACAGAATTCTAACACAGAATGGAGCAGACACCAAACCACTCAGCCCAGAATAGCCAGTAGTGTCCTGGTTTTACCGGGCTATAAAAGATCTGGGTTATTTTTCTCACTCTGAAATGAAAACTGATTGGAAAAGAGAGGGTTGGGTTTCTCTTGCAGCCTCATGAAAAGATTTGGGTCCTTTAATGCTTTTAATGCAGATCATTCTGCAGAGAGGAAAGCAGATGTAACCTTGAGTGTGTTTGGAGATCAGCTATAGTTTGGAGGATGGTCGATGTTTCTTCCTGCCAATCAATGCTCAAACTGGCTCCCTAGGTACAAGGAGCAGCAGTGCATGTGGATTTTTCCTACCTGAAACTTAAGCCGTGCACACTCAGATGGCAGCTGAGAGTCAGTTTTCCATTATCTAAGTAGTATTTTAAATATTTGGTAATTTAAATTGGCATATAAATAATGTATTTTGCCTACATCTCTCCTGCCTTGGTTATCACATGAGGAAGCGAGCCCTGTGCCAAGTGACAGGTCGTGGTCTGGTGTTTGCTGTACTGTGCTCCATCCCTGCCAAGGGGAAGGTTGGGCCCCTCTGGGCTGGAGGGACAAACAAGTGGCAGGGTGGGGGACTGGGGGCATGGTCTCCAGAGCGGGGCAAGTGATGAGTCAAGTTAGGGGGAACCTCAGATGCGTAAAAAGGTCTGGGCTTGATAACTGCAGAAGCACCACCACAGAGTTCTAGGGGAGGTTTTCAGCTTCCTTGGATGAAGCTTAGGAAGAGCCTGCTGTTTCTGTTGTGCTTTAATCAGCCCATGTACAACAGAATTTACCAACTTGTTCCACTGAACATGGCAGACAGCATCAGCTTTCTGTGGGTCTGAGTTTTATGGTTGCTGACATATGAGCAGACCAGCTCAATCATTTGTACAGTGTCTAGAATGCAGTTATCTGCACTGTTGTATTTTTTCACCCACAAGTAATAGAACTCCATTCTTACTCACATACACTTTGCATTAATGAGTGAGCAATTCAGGAATCCTGTCACATTATCTCCTACTCTCTGTTCTACTTGGACAGAATAAAAATAACCTTGAGCACCAGTGAAGATCAGACTTCTCCCGGCCTTAATATTGATGCCAGGGCAATAGATGAGACAGGTTTCTGACAGATAGTAGTGCAGCATCATCCACAAAGGCCGTTTGGTCCCATGTCACTTCAACATGGATGATTTCAGCTGAATAAGATGTTACTCAACCATACACTGAAAATAAGGAGCATTGAGTCATCAAAAAACTTCAATATATAGTTAGCACACTTTCACTTTGTTAGGACATATGTCTTCTTGGAGAGGAAATTGGTAGATACTGATTGTGGAAGAAAATAAAAATTAATTGCTTTTTTTGTGAAGGTTTTCATTAATATTATTCTCAGAAGGTGTGTTAGTACTTGAAGTGCAGTTACTCCTTGGGCATACTCAAAGGAGATGGGTCTCAGTTAATTTTTTTTTCCCAGTTCAATTTCTTAGCCACATAAATGCTCTACAAAGGTGGAGGGTTGTTCTGATTAAAATCTTGGGGATAGATTTGACTAATGAAAATTAGTACAACACCATTACTACACATGGGGCTACCTAATTTTATGTAGGTATGGAATCTGTTCATGGGTGCAGTGCCTTATGATATGCCTTTGTGAGGCACATTTTAAAACACAGGAGCTGCTTGCAGCTTTTGCTTGTGCAATTGGATGTGCTGGGCAGCTGCTGATTTTTGCATCCAGGTTGGTTCCCTGTTTGTCAGGGTGTTGTTCACACTGCACAGCTGCACACAGGTTATGACAATGCTGCACATGTTGATGACTGTTAGGTGCCAGACATGCAGGTGTCAGCTTTCATGAGTAAGCCCTCCTGGATTTGTTCAGTGCTGTGACCCCAATCCTGGGATGCCCATGAGGAGTTTGCCCATGGAATGGCTGTGCTTGCCTCCAGCCAGAGCCCAGGGCACCAGGGGAGACAAGTTGCTGGAGGTGACATTTTTGCATAGCATATGAAACAAATTCTTGACCTCTTCGGGCTATTTATTAACTCTGCCAGTTTGGCAAGATTCCAATGTGAATAATTATCCCCTCTTTAAATTTTTTTCCCACTGGTTTTAATGAACAGTTATATTCACTTCTGGTTCTACCTTATCACAGTTGGCTGTTAATCAGTTGCTGTGTTTTGAACTGTAGGTGGGAGTTGCCTTTTAATATGGGGAAACAGATTCAGCAGCTCAGATGTCTGAGGTATTTATTATCTGTGGATAAAAGCTATTTTATCCAGAGAAAAGAAAATTAGGACCAGGGACTCTGTGTCTGTAATATGAGATAAACTAAGTGAACTTTAACTACCTTACAGTTACCTCTAAGCCCAAATATATTGTGGTAACAGTGCAGAGGCATGGCTTCCACATAGACCCCTCTCCCTGTTTGGCACCATACAAAGTAGACAATAAATTCTAGTGTGGCTTTAAAAGTTAAAGTTTAATTATTTGTAATTGAGTCCATGAATAATACAAGTATTTTGATCATAAGTATCTGGAGTTTGATATTAATATGGGGGACAGATTAATATTTTGAATAGTGAAAAAAAATCCTACTTTGAAGACTTGAAGAAAAAAAGATGGCAACAGCTAATTATAATTTTTCCACACAGTTATGCAGAATGTTTCACTGACTTTTAACTTCAAGAGGAGGATGAAGAATATGGGACATGGTAGATTAAACATGTTTAGGTCTCTTAGACATGTATTTCTGTATCTTAGGTTATTTAGATTTCTTTTTAAGGATAAATTTGCATTACATGATGACAAACTAACTATAAAATTTTCTGATATGCCTTTTGCTTCTGCCATATATTTTTACAATTCCAGCTTCCTCCCATATTTGATCTATGTTTTCCTATTTTCATTCAAGAACTTAATATACAAAACTGAAGCCCCCAAGAGAGCATTAAGTGTACATAATTTGAATTGTTTAAAGATAGAAATCATATAAAAATAATCAATTTTTAATGCTGATGCATTACAGCTCCTTTATTGGCCACTAGAGCCATGCAAAGCAAACAGATCTCATGGCTCAGCGAGTCAGCTCTCCTCTGCTTTGTTCTGCTGTGCTGGGCAGAACAGAGGGAGTGTGTGCTTGAGCTTCACCTTGCCTTTGGGATCCACCTCCTGCTGTATGGGCCCAGGCTCCCTCTCCCCTACATGACTCAAATAGCTTTGTCCTCTGTGCTTGTTCCAATAAAGTAATACTGGCTTTCCTTGCTGTGCAGGCAAATAGGAGAGAATCTGATTGTTCCTGGAGGAGTCAAGACCATAGAGGCTAATGGGCGCATGGTTATTCCTGGGGGAATAGATGTCAACACTTATCTACAAAAGCCCTACCAAGGGATGACTGCTGTTGATGACTTCTATCAAGGCACAAAAGCAGCACTAGCAGGGGGCACCACCATGATCAGTGAGTACCAGCAGAGCTATCTCTGTGTGGGGATAGCTACCAGAGCTTTCATTCTGATTTTCTGAGATCTTCTGCAATGAATCTTCAAATTTCTGGGCACTGTGTTTGAGATCCATTCATCACTGTTAACCAGGGTTGGCCTGAAAATGAACCTATCCTCAGAAAGAAATACCAGCATGCAGAATTGTCTCTTGGATTTTCCTCTGAAATACAGAACAAGCACTGAGGGATAATGTATGTAATCTTGGGGTTTTTGGAAGGCAGTGTAGGTAGTGCTATAAGTATATGGCACAGAAAATCTGACAAAGATCTGCTGTTCCCACCTACTGCCATTTCAAGAGGTTTGGAAATAAGAAGATATGCTTATTTATGAACTTGGATTTGGCAGCAGGAATTGAGGAAGACCTTAACAGAGATGTCCCAGAGGGACATTCTTTGTTGGTGAAGAGAAGAAGTGTTTCTAGTTGTTTAAGACTCTTCTTCTGTCTACAGATGGTGGGACAAGATTTATCTCTTTCCTTCTGGCTGTGACTTGACTTTGGTTAGATGTTGTGAGGCAATTGCTCAGGTGCTATAAATTGTCTTAGCTTCCTTGTGGAGAGGAGCTTCCCAGTGGAGTTTTACTCCCACTGAATTGGGATGTGGATTTTTTTTTTTTGGTGTTACCTGTTACCCATATTCAGGCATCAGCTGAAAGACTCTTTGGCCATAGGCACAAAATGCACTGCTGTTCATTCCTTTTGTTAATAGTTTTTTGCAGTCTGTGTTCTTCAGCTGAGTATTCCTGTGCTGAGTTAGGCTTGCAAATGGCACTGGTAAGCCTATCCTGGTTTGTTTTCGTACTAACTAGCCCTGCAGAGAGGAGTACCTATGCATAAGTAGTCATGTCTTTGTGTCAGTGGATGGTGTGGCACCATTAGAGGCAGAAAGCCTTGAGGCAGGGGAGAAGCAGAGCATTCAATGGACTGCATAGTGTGACAGTGTTTGTGCTCAATGTCACCCCTGTTCAAACCTTTGGCTGTATTCCCAGTTTTGGCTGGTGAGAAAACATTGAACATCTGCACTGATGTGTTGGTAGGGCCGAGTGGGCCAGTTCAGTGACTGTGAGGCACTGGTTAATTATTGTGCTTACTGTGAAATACATAGAAATGGACACATCAGACAAGAACTACAGTGAAGGCCAGAACCTGGGGTCTCTTACAATACAGTAAGGGGAAAGACAAATGTTTCCTAAACTGTGAGGTGTTTGGCTCCCCCTTTGTGTGTCTACTGATGCTGCACCAAACAGGTTGCCAGAGTCATCTTTAGCATAGACTGTTCACAAAGTCTGCTGCACCTGGGGCAGCAGGACCTGGCTGACACCCCAGTGTTACACTCAGCACACAGACTGCCTCCAAGGCTGCTGTTCTGGCTGAGGTGCTGGAAGACTGCTCACTCTGGGGAAATCTGAACAGTGTGCATACTGTCCTGCTAACAGACACTCAATCTCTTTTTCAGTTGATCATGTGCTTCCAGAACCTGGATCTAGTTTACTGACCTCCTTTGAGAAGTGGCATGAGGCAGCTGATACCAAATCCTGTTGTGATTATGCTCTCCATGTGGACATCACCAGCTGGTATGATGGGATTCGAGAAGAGCTGGAAGTACTCGTGCAAGACAAAGGTTAGTGAGTGAAATGCAGTAATTTTTTTTTGTTTTATTGAAATAACATATGGAGGTGAAATTTTGAATTATTTTAATGAATGCATAGGCACTGGCTATGCTGGCTAAGGTTCTTCACTACCTTGAACTTGTATTTTCACTTGCTGCGTGTAAAATGGACATAAAATTTTGTGCATATATGTGACTTTGTCCAGTATAGACATGGAAGATTAAGATGCTTACATTATCATAAAGAAATGTATTACTTTATCCTTGCTTGTATATGTGGAAATAAGACATTGCATAGGTAGGGTCTTTTTGAAGTTAAAACTCAAAGATCAGTATTTAGGATAATCAGCCCAGTCACTGTAGATTCCCTGTATAATGAATGAAGAAAATGAAACATTTCAAAGTAGTGGTTCAGGTTTTAACTAGACTGAAAGATTTGATTCAGCTGCCTCAAATTAAATCTGAATATGAAGAGCACATGGGGCTGTGGAAATGTCACTACAGGCTAGATCTCATTTTGCAGCAGTGACTTGGAATAATTTACTTGCTGAGACTTGATTTTGTAAATAAAACATACCTGTATTTTTAGAAAAAATTCCAGTTATTAGAAAAAGAGATGCTAAAGTTAGGTATCTAATATTGAAAAAATGCCCTGATTTTCTCAAGTGCTTCTCTCTGCTGGCTTTCCCTGAATTTACTAGAACATGCCATGTTTCAACACTTGCAAAAAAAAGGTCACTTATTTAGGAATCTAAGACACTTCTATGGGTTTGACTGTGTTCAATTATCAGGCCCACTATCATGTGAGATGTTATAGGTTACCTTATCTGGACTTCAGCTACCAGTTCAGAATAGCCCAGATGAAACCTCTCCTAAATGCATTTCCACACCTGCAGGCTCAATGTGGCAGTCTCAGATATGGAGGGCATCTTTGTGGCACCAGATACCTCTGTGTGGGCAATGGGATCTAGCCTTCAGAAGATCCTAACTTAGACCTTGTTCCTTGAAATTGTGCAAGCTTGTATTTTCTTTGCAGAATCATATATTTTCAGATGTTTTTAATTTTCTACTTTCCTTGAAAATGTATAGATATTAATTAGGGAATATTTTCTGAAATGTCATGTGGTTTCCATGGGCAAATCAGAATGACTCTTCTGTTGGGAAACCTAAGTGATATGTATATGCAGCATCCTTTGTGTAGAGCTATGTTGACTTAGATGTGAAAGGTTCTCTTTATAGAGAAAGGTACTATCAAAGTAGACAAAAAAGCAAAATGCTGGTTTTGAGTGAACAGTTGTTTGCTGAGATGCCATGGAGGTTATGGGCATGGGGGAATTTATTCCATGTCACAGGATGCTAACAGTACATGTGCTGTATAACCAGATTTTAGGCAACAAAATACTTCCATCAGCAAGACTGCCCATAATTAGAGAAACTGCATCTGGTCTTGCATAGGTCTCTAGTATAGGAGATTTTTACAAGGTGATGGCATCTGTCAACACAGGTTGTGCTAAATCTGTGCTGTTTCGCTGCTATCAGCATTAACATGAATCTGCTGCTGTGCATTAACATGAATCTGCTGCTGTGCATTAGCTGACTGTACTCTCAAGACAAGTGTACTGTGCCTTGTTTCAAAGGTTGGATATTATTTTCCAGAGCTCCCTGACCACAAATAGCTCAGCACTCCCAAATTTGCTCAAAGGTCTACAGTATAAGCCTGGTGCAGACAGTTAGGTTAATAGTTTTCTCCAACTGTTGAAATGTGAGTTTTCTAAATCTGACCTGCCTTTGAGTCATCAGGGGAAGCAGAAATCTGTTCATTGGTTCCTGAACTGAGATTTATGATGGAGCCTTGGTGGCCTCTTCAGTGGTGAGAGCATTAGGAGGTCACCTTTGTTCTCATGTATGTGTCAGGCAGGCAGTGTGAGTTACTCTCACGTGTTGGAGACAGAAGGTGAGGGGAGTATGAACGCACAAGCACAATAGGAAATAATTCAGCGTGGCAAGGACTTTCAAACTAATGGGTAGTATTTCCTGATAATTGGAAACATTTAAGCCAGCTGATGCAAATAGACTTGATGTCAGTGGAGTGACCCTGGTTTTCATCAGCTGGGAATCTGGATTGAATTGGTTCTTGGCTGATTGTGGGTGAGTGAGCTGAGTGACAGGGCTCAGCTCATTGTGTTTCAGAGCTGCATGTGCCTAATGCAATCAGCATGAGTGACAGGGGAGCTCACAGAGTGGCTGTTGAGGTGCCTTGTCATGAGGTATAATTGAACAATTAATCAGTTTTAAATCAATACAATGCTAATTTAAGGAGACAGAGGTTTTGGAAGTGTCTGAAGATTTTGTAGAGCCAAATATTGATTATAAACACTCAGACTTGTGTAATTTCAGCAGCTATTTTGGGATTGAGCTTCTTCAGTATATGCAAAGGAGCAAGAACCTAAAATTGCTGACAGGGGCCTCACTGGTTACTTTGACTTTGTCACTGTTCAGAAAGTTCAGGACTACACTGTAGTCCTGCCTAAAATTTGGAGAGGATTCTGTTGAGTATCCCTGGTGTGAGAGCAAGCAGAACATTAACAAGAACGTAGTGTGTAACAGATGTTAAGCATTCAGGTCAATAGGCCACGGACCAGGGCTTTTGAAAAGCTGCATAATTGCAATGAGTAGGTCAAGGAACCAGGCCAGGACAAGGTGTCTAATCTTGGATACCTGTATATGTAAATTTGTGTTACTTATCTTGGTATCTGGTATAGGTGCTCTCTTTGCAAGGCAGGATTGTTCACACCCTCTCACTTGTTAGCTGTAAAGGCAGCCCCTGAAATGCTCTTCTACTGTGTGTGTGTCTGGTGTGTTTACATGGGAAAACTCTTCTTCTGCACTGTGGTAAGGAGCAGGCTCAAGATCCTATGGCAGGTTCCCTACTGGGATCCCTTCTGTTCCCATTAATTTCAGGGAGAACATTAAACAGAGTGAGAGCAAAACTCAGTCATTTTATCAAGGTCAGAAGAGGGCCCAAGAAAATAGCAAGGCAATAAAAGAGAAAGGATGAGAATACATATTACTTGGGTCAGGGTATGTGTTTTTCCCCCCACAGTAGTCAGGGCAAGCTGCCTTACCTCCTGCAGGACTGTGATGCAATGAATCACCTTTGGCTAGAGCCTGGTGGATAAGGGAGAGCAATGGGTCCCCCAGCCCTTGGCTCAGAGAGAATTGTGTGTGAGGCGGCAGTCCCGTGCCGTCACTGAGGCGGTCGGCATGGCTGGGAGCAGGCCCAACACGTCCTCCTTGCTTTGTGTGGGCACGGGCACCCCTGCAGAAAGGTGGCTCCTGGGTGCAGCTGACATCTGACACGTGGGGGTGGGTTTGTGGAGAGAAAATTGAGCTTTGCTCTAAGGCAGGTGGGATGGGTGTGCTGGGCCCTGCTGTGAGCAATCAGAGGGGCTCAGGGCACGGGGCTGCAAGCATTGGTCCCAGGGAAGGCCCAGCTGAGCTTAGGTTTCAAAATAAGAACGTACTGAGTACTTTGAAATTGTAACAAGAAGTAGATGGAGGGATTACAGTTAGTAAAGGCTATATGTGTCTTCTGAGAGCATGATAAATAGGAAAATGAGAAGAAAGGATGGGCTTATAGGGTTCCACTGTTCAGGCTGGATTTGCTCAGTGTGGAAGTCAGCAAGGAGGGGCCAGCTCCTGCTTTGTGTTTCTGTCTGAGATGCCTGGACTTAGCAGGAAGACATAATACCAGGGATCATTTCAATGTTTTATCTTGCATGTATCCTGGGGTATTTTAGTCCTGTAATTGTAAATAAACTAATTCTCTGTGTGTGTGTGAGCAGTCATACCCTCTGCTTGAGGATGTATTTGCTCATTCTAGATTCATGAAGGACTTATATCTTCATCAGAGAGATTTATTCATTTTATTCATTCATGTAGACAACATGAACAACAGGAACATTTTCTTCTTGCCCCAGGAAACACAGTTTTCATCACAGCCATTTTGAAATGCAGCATATACAGCTTAGGTAGCTTAGAATTTACTTTTTTTTTGCGCTAGAAAAGTACAATACTGGTCCTTGGACCGAACTGGGGGGTCTTGCCAGTAGACTAAAAAGTAAGACAAATATATATACTAATATGCATTCATATGTACAGAGATTATGAACAGAAGACATTTGTACGTTGCATTCTGTAAGAATACAAAGCTGTGTAAATAACCAAATCTTTGAAATAAATAGCAACACTTAGGGGTATTTGAATACAGGGGGTTATTGACAACTGACACTCAACACTAGTATTTCTTAGGGATTTCTGAAATTTGAAACTGTTGTCTTTCTTTGTTTTTATGGCAGCCAGCATAAATCCTTCCTTCTTTGGAAGGCAGAAGAAGAGGTGTGGTGAGATGCGTAGGAAACTGGTTTCAGGCTTTGTCTCCACTCCTTCCCAGTGTCTGCCATCAGCTAAGCTTAGTTATACCTTCTCAGCACTTTGGGGGAACCTAACCAGAAGTTTTATCTACCAAAAATTACAGTTTAGATCAAGCTGAAATGTTTTCCTGGATAGCTAAAGAAACCTACAAAGAAAAACACTGATTCACAGAACCTTACACAAGGTTTTTTAAACTTCACAAACTTTACATGCTTGCTTTAGCCACCATTGCTTGCCTGTGATTTGGCCTCTTTGCAGTGGTGGCTGGGTTACTCCAGGGATGAACATAGACTACCCACAGCATCCAGAAAATTCTCCCAGCATAGAGGGCATCCAGGCTTCTAGTCCTAGCAGCTGTAATGCAGCTGTGAAACCATGCTTGATTTTTGGCAATCACTAGTGAAAAGCCTAGTCCAGACATACTCTTTTACCTACTTTTCCTGAAGTTTTTGTTCAAATACAATTTAAGAATATGCTTACATGGCAACACCTTTGAATTTTGTCTTGGAACAGGTGTGAACTCTTTTCAAGTCTACATGGCGTACAAAGATCTCTACCAAATGTCCGACAGCCAGGTATTGCTCTGAATGCTTTTCTTTGCTGTGATCTGTCCTCTCTTTTCTCATCTCCCAACACCTGAGGAGTTGCTGAGGTTGAATCCTAGACAAACATCCTCACTGGCCTGATTGGCACTGGGAGAAATGTGTAGTGGTGGTTTACTCTCTGGAGGGTCATTTCTGAGCTATGCAGAACACCTGCATGTGTTTCTTCAAGTGTATGACATTCACCTTCTGTAGAGATCTTCTGGTGTCTCCCAACATTGCAGCCACTCAGCTCTGCTCAGGATTTCACTCATTTTATTTTGCAGTAACCTTTCGAGGACTCTAGGTCAGAGAGGGAGAAAAAGATGAAGCACTCGAGGCAGTGGCAGTTCTGAGGCCTCAAGAGTTTCTCGGTTGTGTAAGCAGCTAAATGGAGTTGCTCTTTGGGGGAGGTGGCCTTTTCTCATTAGGGCTGGAGATAACAATGAGCTTGTTTGTCCAGAGCTCATTACAGATTCCAGACTCTTCAGCTTTCCCATTCATACATATCAGGCCACTGTAAGTGGACAATGGCATCTGTTAGTAATAATAATGTTTGCTTATTCAGTTGATAAAATGTTTCTTTCTTACTTATCCCCAGAGCTACAGCTCTTGGTCTCTTAAATAACTGTTGTTACACCTATTTTAAAACCAATACATGTGGTTTTAATGGGAATCTTAGACATAAAAATTTGTAAATATTCTCTGACAGGCAGTGCCTGTTAAATTCAACTCCCTGTTGGAGTTGCCAAGAGGAATACATCAAAATGTTTAGTGTGTGGCTGGACTAATGGCTGTTACCTTGTTTATATGTCCATGTTGCAAAGCTGTATATCGCAGCCTATTCAATGCTGCCTGAAGTGCCCTAGTGCAAAAGTAGACACTGAAGAACCTTTGTCTCCATATTTTATCTGTGTTTGAAAATTGGGCTCCCATGTTGCTGAAGTCTGGTTTAAAGAGACACATAAGCTGAATAGCTTTTGGAAAGGAAACTTTTTCAGTAGGTGTGTGCTCAGAAATTGCCAGTGAAAGCAAAAGGATCAACTACTGCCCTTCTTTAGGGATGGGTGTTGAATCTTAGAAAGCAATTAAAAAACCAAGGATGCTCTAGAGAAAATAATGCAACTTTTAATATCTGAATTAAAGATGTTGCTGAAAGCTCAGCAGTGATGGCTCTGAGAAGATGGTGCAAAATGCCTGCACTTCAGGAAAGAGATGTTCTAGCCATACTAAAAGTGTTTGTAGTACATGGCAATAATTCTATTATACATTTGCTAAAACTACAGAACTAAAGGGCTACTAAACTTAGCCCTGTGTGGGAGGGCATGGGGAGGTGGCCCTGCAGTGCAGGGGCTGGGGCAAACTCTGTGTCCCAGGGAAATCCAGCCCTGTTCGGGGTTCTTGGCCATGTCTTGGTGCAGCTGGTGTGTACAGGGGTGGGTAAGTCAGCACCAATCAGTGAAGCTCAGGTTCTGTGTAAAAAAGAGATCATTTTCTATTTATCGATATAATTGCCAGCACAGAAGGTACAAAACTGAGGTGAAGATAGAGGCCTGAGTGTTAAGTAATGTGTTTTCCTTATTCAGCAGTGTTTCCTTCTTTGTACTACCTGCAGCTTTATGAAGCCTTTACCTTTCTAAAGAGTCTTGGGGCTGTTATCCTGGTCCATGCTGAAAATGGAGACTTGATAGCTCAGGTGAGTAAACCATCATTTTTGCTTCACTTTGTGAGATGATAGATATTAGAGAGGAGAAACTAAGTAGGCCAGTCAGAGAATGGGTAGGAAGAAGGGAACTCCCAGGAAAGAGCCTTAATTGATCCTGATGCCCTGCACACCATTGGTATAAAGCTTGGGATGAGAGAATGAGGGTCCTTTTGCATTAATTGGCAGAGCATCCTTGAGACAGGGCAATGGTCCAGGCAGCTCCCTGCCTTGGCAGCAAATGAGGTCTAGATAAGGAGGGCAGAAGGAAGCAAGAAGATTTCTTCTGAATCCAGCAGATACAAGTGAAGCAGAATAATGTAAAGCCTTGTTCACAGATTTTGGGTACAAAAAGAGGATCTGAAAGCTTTATACTAAAGTATTTTGCTGCAGCTATCAGCATAAGCAACACAGTGAGTTTGGAGCAGATGTTAAAGCTCACAGACCTATTTATTTTTGAGAGTATTCATATAAATATCTGAAGTTTGAGAATAAGAACTACTGTGATGTTGTAGACATTTCAAAAATGTGTGTTAAGTATAATCCATGCTCTTAGAAGATGCGTCTTGGAACCAGGAAGCTGGGTTCAAGTTCAGAATGTTCCATTAAAGACCCCTGCATCTCCAATGCAGTCCTTGCAGGTCAGGGGCCCTGGGAGCTGCTGTCCTCCCACTGGACTGTACCATGGCTCTGATCAGTGCCACAACACATGGAAACATGGAAAGAGGCAACACAAGGACAGCAGTTGATAGTAAACCTCCCACTGGGCTTTCAGAGGCCAGGATCCCCCTCTGAAACAGAAGGGGCAGGTTTGGGTGGGTGTTGTTTTGACGCTATGTTTGTGACAGATGAATCTTTGAAGGCTGTTGCAGAGATGTCTCACTCCCCTGATCTCTCGTACGTGCGTCGAACCCCTCTTAGGTCGGTGAGGCTCTGAGTGAGCCATCTGATTTATCTGCTGAGCTGCTTATCTGCTGGCTTATCTGCTAAGGACTGGGCTGCAGAGCTGACAAGGAAATTACAGCAGCTAAAGTTGTCTTTGAGATCTGGACAAGGCAACCCACCGTGTCTCATGTCTAAGGGAGAATATCAAAGGAATATTTGAGTTGTTGGGCAGTGTGTAAGAACTCTTGCTTGGGTGTATTTTGTTTTTCCTTCTGGGGTAAAAACACATCTGCATCTGCCTGGTTAGAATTTACCCCCTTTGAGATCTGCCTTTCACTTTAACTTTGACCAAAATAACCACTGGGATCAAAAGTTACTAGTGAGGAGTCAGTAGGCACATACAGTGTGGTTGTGTCCTTCCCCACTGAAACTAGGCGATAGCCCTCATTTGAATTCAAGAGAGGAAAAAGCTGATTTCTCATGAAGTTTAGCACGAATGAAAACTACTAAATACATAATTTATAGTTTTAATACAACATAAAATATCTAGTAGAATTAAAATTACTATTAATAAGTATGGTTATTATGACAATATTGCTGTAGGAATGGCAAAATAAAACAAATCAAATGGCATCTGTGGTGTTTTGATACATTGCCCATTAAAATCAAGGCGCACTCATGGAATTGCATATTTGATAGAAATCTATTTCAGTTACATTTTTCTCTGATCAGCCTTAATATACAGCCATCAAATATGAACAAACAGGACAGAAAAATTATTAGGTAAAGAGGAAGCAGTAAGTAAATGTAAGTTATGTTATACATCAACTTATTTGTTCACCATTGCCATGTTTCATAAAATCAGTCTTTCTCTATGCTTTTATGTAGAAGAATTATTTGGATAATGCAAAGAAAGCTGCCTGCACATAGGTTTTTTTAGGACTGTCCTGTGTGAAAATACAAATTTGATCTTGTCAAACAAACATTCTAGTTAATTAGCACTATCAAGTCCTCTCACAGGGGGTAGTTTATCATATGATCTGATTTTATTACTTCCTTCAAGATGCAAATCTGTCCTACTTTGTGTATCTATTCTGTGCCAACGTGCTATTTTTTTACATGGCTGTAACTTCTTTTTATTGCTGTATTTTAATTATCTGAAGTCTTTAACTGGCACTGTTCAGAGCTGGTGCGTTAATAATCCAGAACAGCTGTTTTTAATAATACCTATGCAACGTTAGGTTTGTCTAACCAAAATATTCTTACACAGTCAGATTAATGTGTTCCTGTTAATGCCTCTTCAGCCTTGATTGATTGCAGCGAAGACTAACGTATATGTGAATGTTAACTTTTTCAGCTTTACTAGAGTATATTGGTGATGTGTGAGCTTTTCACCCTCAGGGATCTAGGATCAGATATTTATTAGTTGACACATTAAAATATGTTCAGTAACTTCATCCTGGTCCCTAGGGGACATTTCTCTGTGTCACAGAGCTATTACATCATTGAGCTGGGCTCATTAGAGCCTTGTGGGCAGGCCAGGCCAGGCCAGGGCCAGAGGTACAGCAGCAGCTCTGGTCCCACTTCTGCACTACTGTCAGGCCTGGACCAACCTCAGATGAAAAAGGGGTTGACCACCAGTTTCTGAAAAAAGGAAATTTATTCCAATAACACTGCTTGGCCTTAATTTTCTATTTAAAAAAAAAATATCTCACTGCTATGAAGCTGAATAGTGCAGATTATTTTTCTCACAAGCCCCCATTGGTCCTGAGATGGATCTTTGATGAGGACACAGTGCCCTTGCAACTGGAGGGCACTGTTCTGTTTTATAAAAGCATAATTTTAGTGATTCACTGTATAGGAAGAAAGTGTAACAGAAAACTGAAACTGTCTGCAATGCTGAAGGTTTAAGAAAGTGCTTTGTGGGTTGCAACCAGAGAGGAACTTGAGCAAATAAATAGGGAATGGCAGGCTGGAAGTACCCGTAATTACCGTTTAGTGTATTGGTTGAAACCCATTCCCTGGGCTGGTGTCATGGTGTCAAGTAGGACTTTCTGGAGGGCAGAGGAGGTTTCTGATGGTGCAGGCCAATGGCTTGGGGCACAAATATGCTCAGTCACACAACAGAGAGCACTGCTGACTGTGCTGGTGTGGCATGGGACCAGTTTAGAGCCAGTGTTTTCAGTGTTCAGTGGGCATTCCAGCTGCATTTACACTGACACTGAAAGGGGCAGTCAGACCGTGTGGCTGTTCATCTCCCTGAGGATGCTGGGTGCACAGGTCTCATCCTGGAGCTGGGTCAGCATTTATCTCTTATATTGCAGGAACAAAAGCGTATCCTGGAGATGGGAATCACTGGACCTGAGGGACATGCCCTGAGCAGGCCAGAAGAGGTAAGGCCAGATATCTGCTTCTCCCATTGCCTTTTCCAGTATTACTCAAAGTCTGAAAAGTCCAGGTCCTTTCAACTTGTTTGTTTGCCTGAAAAGCCCTTTGGATGCTACAGCCAGGTGCATTCCCTGAGTCCAGGGATAAGCGTGTACACTCCTTGTAAACTCAGGAGTCTCAGCTTCTGCTGCCCCAGGCATGGATGTCCGTGTATTTTTTTTTGAGTGTGACCTTTGCGTTTTGATTTGTGATGACAAAAAAAAGGGGCTTATCAGGCTAAAAATCAGCAGTGCAGCTTAAGGGTTAGTCCTCAGAGTAAATGCATTTATTAAAATGCTTTGGCTGAAAACCTCCTATAAGATGCATGTGCACATCTATACTGTGCATAGGCGTACACCCACATATAGATCTACTTTCATGCTGGCAGATATATTGGTGTCAGAAATGCAGGCTGTAGAGATGCAAATACATGAGAATGGAAAGATGCTGTGAGGCAGCTTGTTTTAAGCAACTCCCTTATAATAAAATCAGAGCTCTGGCGTGGATCATCTCAGGCATCTGGAAAGGGTTTATTTAATGCCAAGGAAAATGTGGAGACATGAGAATGCCCCCTAAAGTACACAGCTCAGACCATTAATGGGATGTGGAAGGCGGTAGCGGGAAGTGGCTGCTTTCCTAGAAGACTAAAGAGACGATGTCCCGGGGGTTTGAGGCTGAACTGGAAGAGATTGTTGTGGTTTGGAGATCTTTATTTAACTTCTCCCAAGGCAAAAAGAATCAGCTTAATTGGTCACGTTCTTCTATTGAACTGTTTATGTACTTTTTCATTTTGCTGTTCAACTTCTACTAAAATTATTCTAAAAGGGTTGAGTTGTTTCCTTTTAATGAGAACAAGGGCCTAAGGAAAATCTGCATTTGCAGTTTCCAGAAAGGAATTTTGCTCAGCTCTAGTGCTGCAGTGCAGAGGCCGTGCCTCCTTCCCTGCTCTCTAAAGGTGAATTTGGGGTTTCCAGAGCAAATGTTTTGATATAAGTCCTAGAACAAACTGAAGCAGTCTGATTTAAGTAAAAATATTTTACAAAACTGTAAAGGATTAAGGCATGTGGTTTTGGAAGTTCTAAGAAGATCAACTTTTCTAGAAAAACTCTTGCACAGAAATTTCTGTACCACTGAATCACTATTTTCAGTTGTGACAGGGTTTTTCATATTAAAATGCCAATACTGTGAGTCCATCTGGGAAGGATCTGGTATAAAACCAATGGTTGGGGGAAGGAGTCTCCAGAGCTGCTGGGAAACACTGCTCCTCCATCTGAAGATGCTTGCCTTGTGTGCCTACGTCCCAGATGGCTCCCTGGGAGGAGATTGCCTTTATGCTTGCTGACAGAGGGGACTTACTGGGCACTGCTTCAAAGGCTTCTGTGGATTATGGGCTAAATTCAGTCCATAGTGCTGAAGTTGCTGTTTGAGAATTCTTTACATTCACTGTCACCATTATGTAAAGATTAGGGAAAGCTGCTGGGGGAGCTCAGAGGTTGTCTCTAAGCAGGGGCAAAGTTTTCTTGCTTAGTTCTCCTTTCAGCTGCAGGGTAGGAGTCTGAAACAGGAAGGTGGGAGGAAGGTAAGGAGGAGCTGCATCAGCTGCTTGGACATGACCTTTCCTGGGGTGCAGGGAGCCAGGGAGCTGTGTTTGTGCTGGGGCAGCTGTACCCTGCTAGTGAGTACAGCCTGGCTGTGGTTACTGCTAGTGCCAGCTGTTTGGGGTTGGGTTAGCTCTGCATTTCCCAGTACCGTGTTTCTCTGTATGGAAAAAGTAGAATCAACCCCTGAAGAGCTGTTGCTGAACAGTTAGAAATATGGTGCAGTCCTCCAGCTGATTTTTTCTTCAGACTGCATTTGCAGTTAACTTTTCCCTCCTTGTTTTGCTCAGCTTGAAGCAGAAGCAGTTTTCCGTGCCATCACGATTGCCAGTCGAATAAACTGCCCGGTGTACATCACCAAGGTGATGAGTAAGAGTGCAGCTGATATCATTGCACTGGCCAGGAAGAGAGGTAAGTGACTCCCTTTGCTCCCCCAAACTATTTTTTTTGTTGAATAGAAGCTCAGTGAAAAAACCTGTATGTCTTGACCCAAATTACAAGCTATAGGGAGAGGTTATCAAAGAATGGTAGCACCATTGCAGACTAAATATTTGTGACTGGGAAGGATGAGGTGAAATCCTTTTATATTTTTGAGCTGAGAAGCTCTCCCCACAAACTATCCTCTTGAAGACTGAATTGTAACTCTTCTCTATCCTGTTTTCCCTTTTACTTTTCCCTTAGACTGCTTTATCTCTAATCATGGGAAGGAGATACTTTATTCCTAATGGCACATCCTCCATGCCAGTATTTCAGCTTTTCTGAGGTCTGGCTTGGGCAGTGACCCTGCTGTTAGAGATGCTTGGAGCTCGCTCCTGACCTTGCTGCCGGAAGCTGAGCCCTTCTGACGGGTACTGCAGGTCAGCCCTGCTTGCTGGGGCCGTGGTGGGATCCAGGTTACAAAGCACCCAAAAGGGCCTTGTGAGCCTGAAGGCAGCTGCTTCTGAAGCTGCCTTTGCAAGTCAGGACTGTTCTGCTGGTTGGGACTACAAAGCTTGTGAGCAATATGGAAAAGCCAAAGAGCAAATTATTGTCTTGATGTTTGTATTCTTGGAGACTTGGAGTGTGGTGCAGGGAACCATATGCTGCTGTCTGCTGGTGCTGTGCCCAACCTGGGAGTAGTAAAAAGGCATCTGCCTGCTGAAGTGATCCACCATCCAGTGCACTCCAAATTGGAGCAACGTGACTGTGATTAAAACAGTACAAATTAAAAGTGGGTCTGAACTCTCCTTCTGGATTAGAAAGAAAGATTTGTAAATAGGCTGATCAAAAGCATGTAGAGCTCAGAGAGACTCCTGATTAATTTTTTATCATACAGACAAAGCCAGGGCTGTTTAATTTCCTGGGAGCTGTGCTAGCCATGTAGCAATGTGTGAATTATACATGGCTGCATGCAGCAAGCAGGGTCACGTGCTGAAGAGAGAGTGGGTTGTACTTAGTTCCTGTATATCCTTGCTTTCTCCAAGGTCCCCTTGTTTTTGGAGAGCCGATCACTGCCAGCTTGGGGACAGATGGGACACATTACTGGAGCAAAAACTGGGCCAAGGCTGCAGCTTTTGTGACCTCACCACCTCTGAGCCCTGACCCTACCACTCCAGACCACTTAAATTCGCTCTTAGCATGGTAAGACATCCTTTTTTATTTTTAACAGTATTGTGGTGAGGCAAGTGCAAAAGCCATATGGCATGAAGCATCTGGGGATCATCCTGGTTTCCTTTAGACCAGACTCACACATGAAACAGCAGAGAAAGGACATAGAAAACCAGGGATAGTTATATCCTTATGCTTAGACAAGTTGTTGGTTGGCTTGACAGAGAGGCAATTGATGGCTATTCAGGAATTAATTATTTTTATTTCTGCTTTTCAAGTAATTCCTAGTTATACAACTAGATTGTCAGGATTTCAAACTGGTCTTCTCCCTAGTTTTCAGTTTTCTTTAGCTGAATTGTTGATATATGATGGGATGGCATCCTCGTTGTCTAGCATAAGCAAAAGCCTGGTGGAT
Organism: Hypocryptadius cinnamomeus; assembly: GCA_013400635.1. Classification (NCBI taxonomy): domain Eukaryota; kingdom Metazoa; phylum Chordata; class Aves; order Passeriformes; family Zosteropidae; genus Hypocryptadius; species Hypocryptadius cinnamomeus. The sequence continues at coordinate 37,097 of VYZP01047775.1, read as the reverse complement.
ACATCCTCATCTTTGAGAACAGACTCAATTTTCAGCCCCAGTCATATTTGATGAGCAGAGCTCCAGAAATCAGGGCTGTTCCTGAATGCAGAGATACCTAGAACCAAGAAAAATTTCTTGGTTGGGGCAATTTTTGTCAAAGCTAGTGCAGGGCTCTCAGCTGTGAGTTCTGAAAATTGGCTTGTCCTAAACTAACTTGTGCTAGTAACAGAGTTTGGTGGGTTTATCTCCTGAATATTGAAAAATTCTGATTTGGTAGTTTGCCTTCATCTGGGAGAGACCAAAATCTTACAAGTTTCCTCATGTCCAGTTCTTGCAGGCTTTTTATTTTAGCTTGCCTTGTGTCTTTATGAGCTCTGGGGTCCTCCAGCTGGAAGAAGGCAAAGATAAGTGGTACATGTTGAAGCAGGTATGTCAGGAGAAAGAGGCCAGAGCGGATTACAAAGGAGACTGTGAGGGATTTGGGTAGAGACTGAAGCTGGAGACTGAAGGCCATCTCTTGACAGGATAGGGATGTGAGCTGACTGCCTTCAGGTTGGCAGGGAGAGTTTAATCACTAGGTAGGTGAAAGGAATGTGGACAGCAGAGGAAGAAGTGTCTTATACAGAAAAGAAGACAGCAGCAATGCCTTGCCAGAAACCCAGACTGTAAACGCATCTCTGAAAGTATTTCCTGCCTGTAGCCAACTGTGTGTCTTCTTTAGCTTATGCAGAAGACCGCCTGCTCTGAAATGATACAGAAATTCACAGCTGAAGCCCCATCAGGACACATTGCTATGGCTGGAGTGAGGAGCTCAACTTACCATTCATATCCTTATTTACCTTCATGTGGTGGCACCCACCTCAGCTTTGATCTCCCCTTTCTGGGGTTTCCAATGCCCTAGACAGAGCAGTGAAATTTGAACCTTGAAAGTGACCATCTTCAGAGCAGCTGCCTGGGAGCTGGGTGGGCACACACATGTGACAGGAAGATGCCATCAGTCGGTGCCACATGATGGGTCAGGCTGTGCAGCCCACAGCCCACCCAGGCTTTAACTCAACTGCTCTAAAGATGCTGCAGTTGAGCTCTGAGTTACATGTGGCTCTGGTAAAAATTCACAGCAGTTCTCTTCTGACAGTCTGATGGCAAAGATGTTTTTTCCATAACTGAGCTTTTTGTTCCAAATAAAGACTCAGAAAAAAATTACTTTCTTTTTTTCCTGATTCATCACTATCAGCACTGTAAAGGGTGAAGCTCTCTGTGTGCGGGTAAGGCTCTTAGCCAGCACATGTAAATGTGTATCAAAATGTTTGACTCCTTACTCTCTTAGAGTGGCTATATATGCTTTCTAGAAGAGAGTCCCAAAACAACAGTATGTGGGTCAAAGCAGATTAGCAAGAACATTTTTAGAATTGGAATCCAAATAATGACTTTTTAAAACTAACATCAGTAAGACAAACCGAGGACTTACAGAAGTTTTCATTATTCTCCAAGCATGCAAAAATGGCGCTTTTTTCTTTCCTAATGGCTTAAAGTCCTAGATCTTAAATGACAGCAGCTTAGCCTGCTTTCAGTTTTAATACTACAAATCCATACTGTGAAACTAAGAAAAACTGTATATTGTATCAGTCTGCTCTGCATTCATGGGGAATTTTATGCATCGATGATGGTAAAGACAGTATTTCGCATTTCTGTTGCACTGTTGATTTGGATACCAATATTTTACATTCATTAAAAAATCCCTACAACATCCTTCCTTTGCAAGCATGCAGCATACTGCTTGTGCTCTTTTCCACAGAAAGCTGAATGATTTGATTTTTTGATTTTCCACTGAAAAGCTGAATGTGTAAAACGCCATCATTTCTCATGGGATTTGCAGATTGAATTTGCCTCATGAGATTAGGTCCTTGTGTCATCTGTGGGCCATGCACTTGAGTTAGCTTTGATCTTGCATGGTGTGCTGCTGCATTACTGCAGCTGTGATGTGCCAGCTCTTGTGAACCAGAGATGTGAGATCTTGGTGCTACACAGAAGATGCAACTTGCCATGAAAATCTTGTTTAAGGGGAAGAATAAGATGACAAGGTATTGATCTGGCATTTATTTCATGATGATCCCTTCCTGTCTCTCAGTTTTTTAGTTGATGCAATGCTTATCCCCCATTTGACAGTAGAATGTGTCCAGACAGGAGGAGTGCTTGTGGGTTAACCAGGGATGGGAAAATCTCAAGTGACACACTTCAGTTTCGGAAGTCTTGTGTTGATTTGACTGGGGAGTGCAGTTCATATCAATAATGTCATTAAATGTCAGAGAAGAGGGAGTATGGAGTTAAGAAAGCAAACCCTTGTTGTCTTTCAGGTGTAGGAATTTGTAGTGTGGTGTTAGAAGCACAGCATAACCTCAGGGAAGTGGGCAGTGATACAGGGTCTGGCTGTGGCAGGCAGGTTTTCATGGTTATATCAGTGTGTGGAAAGGAGAGTTGCCACAGGATGCTGATTAGAAAAGCATCAAAAAGGAAGAAATGGCATTGCAACCTTCTGACTTTATTGTTGTGTTAAAATAAATTAATGTTTAACTGATGAAATTGGCTTAATCCTATGGAGTAACACCAGGCAGTCATTAACAATCAGGAGCAGCTAAAGCATAGCAGCCTTTTCTGTACTGAATTAATGGGTTTGGCTTCTGCTGAAAACTGGATGGACTGCTTGTGAGCATGATGAAGAACCAGAAAAGAGGCCAAGGACTCTTCTCTGTCAGCAATCATTAGGGCTGACAGCCTAGAAAATGGCATTAGACTTGCTCACATATGACACCTTTTTCTTCTGTACTTGTCTATTTGTTAGCTTGTTGGATCTAGATTTGTGGACCAGAATAATTCAGTTGTTTTAGGGCTGGAATTTACATTATCAGTTGAAGAAAAAGATGACAGGCTCTTGGGGACTTATGGAGTGATGGAAGGGAAATCATAGTGAGTTCTAATGTGCTTACCTCCTGTGAGTTTAATCAAGAGCTAAAAATATCATGTTTCCTGTGGATATTGGAGAACCTTCTTTTCTGACTTTCTATTTTGGCAAGATTCTGCATATTGATTATGTTCTTCCTCCTTATTTCCAGGAGCAGCTGTGATCCAGTTCTGCTCTCTGCCAAAAAAAAAAAAAAAATTCTCTAGGCTGAAAAACCCAACCTCTTAAATAAAAGCATTATAAATTGTAGCTTTTTTAGCATTTTTCTCCATGCCTTTTTCTGTGTAAGACTCTTTAAGTTAGATAAATCCAGAGCATGTGTTTGACTTGCACTATACCTTTTGTTGTTTAATTAGAAAACTACCTGATAAAAATATTTTTATTTTCTTGCTTCTGTTTTGGAAGGTCAGATGAGAAGTATTCATGTACGTTTTGCAAGAAAAATACATGTGTAGGAGAGAAATGCAGGGGAACACATTTGAAACTCATGACTTTGCACTGTGAAATTTGTCATTATTTTTTAATGTGGTTGTGAATTAATTTATCTTGAGAGTGGCAGACATTTCATAGAAGCTTCCGATCATTTCCTTAATCCTGGAGTAATCCTTTGTCCTGGTTAGTGGGCTTTTGCCTGATCTCTGGTGATAAGCAGCCTGGAGCCAGAGGGGGCTGTAATCCTGGAGTCCAGGGTGCTCCTGGGGGAAAGTGGAGATGTCCAGTGCCATTGTTACTCTCAGTGATCTGTAGCCAGCACAGAAAGGCTGCTGGCATGATTTACAGCCTGTGCCTCTGGTAGCTTGAAAGGCTTGAAAGGTCCATTCACAGCCTGTCTGAGACCAAGGTCACCTTGGTGATGCCTGGTCTAAACCTTCTGTGTGTTAACTCCACAGTGGGGACCTGCAGGTGACGGGAAGTGGACATTGCCCCTATAGCACTGCCCAGAAAGCCATTGGAAAGGACAACTTCACTATGATTCCTGAAGGGGTCAATGGAATTGAGGAAAGGATGACTGTTGTCTGGGACAAGGCTGTAGTAAGTAATTACTTACTTTTATGGACTAAAAGGAAATTGAGTGTTGGCTGAATAATGAAAGCCAAGAGACTCTTGGCCATTGCTTAAGTGACTTTCTACTATATTTCTGAGAATTCCCTGAGAGAATGCTACTGTGAGGTGAACTGCTTATTTCAAAAACCTCTTCCAGTTTTTTTTTTTTAACTCAGGGCTGTGTTTCACTTCTGATACTGCAATAGTATTGTGTTTTATTAGACCTGAGGCTTCCCAGACTCCACTGCTCTATTTCCCTTAGTGTCAGAGTGGATGCTTCTGAGAGATGTAGTATCTGGAGCAATTTAATGGTTTTGAAGTGAACCTCATATAAACGTGATGAATGAATTGTTTGAATTTGGGAAGTGTCTCATCGTTTCTGAAAAATTACAAATGGATGGCAGCTGAGCCTGAGGCTAAATGATGAAATGCTTTGAAGGAGAGCGTTGCACGTAATTCATACTGGCATACTTTGCAGTGGAGTGCCGGTATAAGTCAGGAATTTTTAGATGCTTCCATGGATTCTAATGTATAATGATATTCTCCCTCTACTGTCTGTCTCCACGTGCACACCCTGCACACTCACACACACTCACTGCATTGTGTCAAATGCACATTGCAGCCTGGGAAGTGGCAGTATTTACAGTGCTGTGATAAGCACTTCTCCCAGACTCTATTTCATAACCACTTTATTCAGGGGCAGCTATTGAGATTCCAGGCACAGAAGCAGCTTCAGATACCTGCCATGTAGTAGCAAAATAGGGAAGCAAGCAAAGCACAGCCAGCTGCTGATATTTTCTTTTGTTACTCCCTGAATGGGAAGGAACTGCAAGAAGGGTGCAACATGGGATTTACAGATGGTAACATTCAGTTCTGCACCACTGAGCAGCTTATACTTTACAAACCTTATATTTTACCAAGCAGGAAATAAGTTTTTATCTAATAATAAAAGGCTTGACACTGTTGTTCTTCCTTAGAACATTGTTCTTGCTCATTGCCAGGGAAGACCCCAAAATACTCTACTGAGAAATCAAAATGCTGTTCTGTACAGTTGCAATTATTATCACTGACTGTATACCAAGTGCTGTTGGTGATGATATTTCTCCAGGCAAGGACTTTATAATTGGTTGTATTACTTAGATGTATAGATCTGACAATAATGATAATAGAATGGACTTAATTTGCAAGAACTGTTCCCAAAAGTGTTGGAATCTTGATCTTTTGTTACATCTCGTAACTCTCATATGAGTTTCTCTGATTTAAAACTGCTTAAATATTTAAATAGAAATTACTAGGGCTAGCAACAAAACTGTTAGGCCCAGTGTGTAGAGAAAGGGTAGCTGAGCACCTTGATAGCTGAGCACCAGATAGCTGAGCACCTTGGTGGTATCACATGCACTGAAGTTTCATTGGCTGTCCTTTACAATGCCTGGAGTAACATATTTATTTGAAACTTCCAATTAAAGAGCTGTACAGAAAGTCCTGTGTGATACAATCTCTGTTTCATGCAGCATCACCATATCTATAAAGGGATGCCTTCCAATATCTCCCTGACCTTTCAGTACTCTGAATAGTAAATCCTTATTTCATAAGCATGTTTTGCTCAAATCACATTGTCTTTTAGGCCACAGGCAAGATGGATGAGAGCCAGTTTGTAGCTGTCACCAGCACCAATGCTGCCAAAATCTTTAATCTGTATCCAAGGAAAGGCCGGATTGCTGTAGGATCCGATGCTGATGTTGTTATTTGGGACCCTGATAAGGTGAAGACTATAACAGCCAAAAGCCATAAATCGGTAAGAAGGAAATGAAAACCAGCAAGAAAAAAGAAATGTCACTGTTGTTTTTCAGCTGTTGACCTAGATCATGTGAACACCAATAGCACAGGATGCTGAGGAGTGGGGTAACTGCCTACTCCTGTTCTGAAATGGATAAATGTTTCAGGACATGAGAGTATTGAAGTCCTATGTTGGAAGCATTGTGATCAGGAAGGATTTCTTTTCTCTCTGCATTATACCCTTGTACTATTTATTTTTTGCATGCTTGTGGCAGACCTATAAAGAAGTGTGAATCAGCAGCTCTTCAGCTGAGGTTAATAAGGCTGTGAGAATAAATTTAAAACCAGCTTATTTTTTTCCTTACCTAAAAGGCATCTGAAATTATAAATTGCATGTTTAAATTAACAGTATTCTAAACTATGACACATGATTAAATATTTTGATAATACAGCTCTAACCAACTTCATGGATGGAATTTTCTGTTTAATGCCAGAGCTTTGCTACATATTTCTTTGCCCTCAAGTGCAGAGAACCAGTGACTGACAGTTGCTTTCATTTTGACTCTAACAGGTTTTGTGTTGTCTATCCCAAAGCTGTTATCTTACTGTTTAGTACTTTAGCTCTTTGTATTGGGGAATTCTTCCAAAAGTTTTACTGGATATCCAGTATTGCATTTTTATATTAAAAGACCAAAACATTTATAAACGTTTAAAAAGTAAATTCGGGTGATTCAGTTTCTGTTTCTCTGTCTTGGGATCTCTCTGTATTTTCAAGAAAGTAATAACCACCTGACCTGTCATTCCCATTTAGATTCAGACATTCCTGGGCTTTTCTGGGCTTTTTCAGACAGAAATATATGTGCTGGCCTCTTTGAAATTTGCTTACACAGTAACAGCACATGCACAGTGGGACCACGCCCTCCGGTTATCCCGCACTTGAGTCACAATTTTCCTTCTTATTAGGGCTATCATTGTTCCAAATGCTCTGGGTAGATACAGCAAATTTTCAAAAACAAGTGAAATCCTTGGTGGAAAATGAAAAACTGGGAAGGAAATGTCTTGTCCATGAGAGTCTGATCAGAAAGACCCTTTGAAATAATTTCATATCAAAATGCATTGCTTTTCCTTCACACAAAACAATTTTATATGCTTCTTAATAGCAGTTGTCTAAAACTATGACTACAAATGTACATATTGTAAATTACTATTGGAAAGAGATCTTGGCAGTGAATATGTTGGTTGATCCTCAGGCCATAGAGTACAACATCTTTGAAGGAATGGAGTGCCATGGTGCCCCACTTGTGGTCATAAGCCAAGGGAAGATTGTGTTTGAAGATGGAAATCTGCATGTCAATAAGGGAATGGGCCGCTTCATCCCTCGCAAACCTTTCCCTGAGTATCTCTACCAGCGCATCAAAATCAGGAATAAGGTAATGTCACGTCCTGTTGTCACATCTTCTTTGTAGCCAAACCCTCTTGGAAGCACAGTAGCCTCTGTTTTTAATATTGTTGTGCTATTATGAGCCCATATCTGGTGGACTGTGTATGACTTGCTCAAAAAATGGCCACAAAACTGGTTGCAATTGTGAACTCTTCTAACTTAGTATTAACACCGTGGGTTTCAGCAGGTAGAAGATAATTTTGCCAGTTGGCATAATTGCCTTATGTCCAGCAATGCCTTATGTCAAGGCTTTTTAAGAGAGGTGGAATAGTGATAGAATTTACTTTCAGTTAAAAATTCAGGAAAAGAGAAAGATTTTTGTGAGGGAGGGTTAGGCAGAGTAAAAACAGAATTTTAAATTGCATACTGAACTGTTACACTGCAGAGAAGAAAAGCATGTCAGCTAGAGATTCTCATTATATTGGGCATTTCTGAGCTATTGTTAGTGCATTTGCTGAGCTGTGCATTAGCATTAATGGCTCAGAAAACTTTTCTCTTTTGTTTAATAAAAAGCTTGGGAAATGACCAAGATGCCACCTCTGTGTCACCTCTGGTTTTGAATTATATCAGTGCTTGTCTGTTGAAAACCAATTGGCTGGACATCAGTTTGGAGTTGTTAGGAAATTACTTCTTTTCACTGAGCAGGGAAGTCATTGTGTGAGCACAGGTAATGAGAAAAATTGACTAAACCTCATATTTTCTTCAGACAAGCATATACCATAGGCTGTGATACTGGCAGCTGAAATTAGGCCTACAAGCAGGTTGATAGCTTTTATCTTTCATCATTTATTTTACAAATTCTATAAAGCTGCAGAAGAAAGGCCTGCACTTCTTAGAAGAAAAGGCATTGTAAAAAGCAAGTGCACCCACAAAAATTTTGCAAAATACCAATCAGTGTTCAATTTTTTTTACATTATCCATGTAGATGATACAGGCCTTCTCTTCACACTCACTGCTTAAGGCTTCCGTGCCTGGGAGTACGACATAAATTAGTGACAAAGCCATCAAAATAGTCAAGTATCACAGATTAGTGTCTTGTAGCAGGAGTTTGAACAAAATTACCTGGATTAAGTAACCTCTGTCTTGCAAGTGGGCCTAGATTTTGGGAGACCTTTGAGCCTTGGGCAAGGTCTGCAAACACACAAAGGGACTGATGTTTTTGCTCCTGCAGCTCCCTCTGCTGCCTGCCAAGAGGGAGAGCAGATTCATGCCAAATTTCTTTTCCCACTATAAAATTTTATTCACTGGAAGTATTCAGAAAAACCCATTGATGGTTTTATCAGCTGCTGTATGAACATGTCAGTGCACAACAGAGGAATACATAAAAACTCTTCAAGCAAGGGACTGCAAAAGTGAACTGGCACAGGCTGGCAGTATAAACTTATCCCAGGAGCAAGGATAGCAGTATAAATTCATGCCTTTGTGGGTCCCTGGAAGATGGATTCATTGCTGTGATTGGCAGCTGCTCTCTTCTGGGCATTAGTTTTGGCTCAGCCTGTGAGTCACTGGCTCTTCTGAGCCTGATGTCCCTGTCATCAGAAGAAAGGAAAATGCACTGATTGCTTTGAGAGCTGGATCAAACCCCTGTGAATAGTGTATTTCTATACAGTATTTTAATTTCACTTTTAACCTGTTGGGGAAATTTCTCTGAAACCATAATCTTGTAAGA